>VZTT01012827.1:50943-114660 GCA_013400855.1 Buphagus erythrorhynchus | reverse complement strand
AGAACAAATACTCAATTTGACTGCCACCTCAGCCTACACCATAATCCAGCCATCAGAAAACAAAACACACCAAACTATCCGAAACGTACCTCATCCTACATCCAGCTTTGCCTCAAACAATCAAAGACTTAAAACATTAATACAAGAAACTTGATATGCAGACTTCACTCATTTCAAAATCCACAAATGCTTACTTGTTCTGGAAAGCATTCTCCCTCTTCCACTGCCATTTTCTGTGGCCAGATATGAAACCTGATGACTCAATTAGTTAACACTTTGGACACTGCACCATTGCTAAAAATAGCGGCCTCAGGAAGTCCTTTTTTTTTTTTTTTTTTTTTTTTTTTTTAAGGAACTAAGCACGGTCACTTGTTACACTTCCCTTGGCAATTTAAATGGCAAAGGACAAGTGATTAGAGGACTATTAAGTTAGTAACAGAGCGTGTCCCAGGATTCCTGGCTCACTTACCATATTTGCTGCCTCCAATCATTCCCCGTGTATGTAATCATGATCTGTGGAATACCCAAAATAGCTGCAGCATCAGCTGATCAGAAAACCACTGCTGCTTGGAATCACTCATGAAACAAGCTTTTGTCATTCTGCTTATCAGCTCTTTCTAATGCAGACTACTTTGAACTATTTCTAAAGGCAACAATAACATCATTTTACACTCCGTGTGTTTTGAATACCACGTATGCCTGCCTCCCACTCCATGGTAATTTTATATTTATTCAGATTTTCTGATGACTAATTATGATACGTTTTGTGTCGCTGGTTCTAGAGGCTATTTTCCTGAACTAAAAGGCTGTCCTCTATGTACTTCAAGTTCTTAAACCAGAGAGATAAAAAGCAATACCTGGGCAAAATAATTTTGTTTCAGAGGGAAGCCCAGAGAGAGGCTCCTGATCTTAGTAATGCAGACTTCTTCCTGTTCAGTGGAAGCCATCATCAGCAACAGGAATTTTCTTCGTGCTTCCCTACAGTTACTTACATTAGGAGTGGCTTTAAAGAATGACCACCTTCTGAGAAAGGGAATATTGAAATCTCTTAGATTCACCACAAGCTCCTGCCCAGCACACACTGCACTTGCCTGTTAACATCTCACCTCACGCCTGTGAGCTGGAAACAGATATTCACTGCCACAGAACAGCAAAGGGCAAGAGGAGGAAAATAATTATGGCCTAATATTTTGGTCAGACAAGATAGGAAGATAGGCCTAATGTCTCATTNAATATTTTGGTCAGACAAGATAGGCCTAATGTCTCATATGAGACATGTTGATGAAAGGAAATAAGCTGTATGTAAAATACTATTGGGATAATTTAAATTTTCCAGAAATATATTTCCATGTTTGCCTCAACTGGAGTGCAGGCGCCAGGTAGGAGCTCTTGAGTTTAACTACCAAATTTGTTGTCAATTATCTATGTAGACATCTCTGTATTCAGAACATGCAAAATTTGAGACCCTGTTATGCCAGCCACACACTCAGGTGGATCTGGCTTGAAAATACTTCATAAATGTCCCTGATGATGCACTCTATTAACAATTACCCTGTGCTCTTGCACATTTTTGCTGATGGCCTTATAGGATTCATAAGACCCACTTCTGCCACTGACTAAATACAGAGAAGCAAACAGCTCTCTGCAGGGTGGAGGAACCTCCTACCTCGATTTAAGTACAAAAGAATGACCATGACAGTTTAAATGAATTTACCTCACTGACATATCTGCACAGACTCCCTGTAACAGAGATTTCAATCATTGCCCCACAGCTACCTCAGCAATGCTCTTACTGTAAGGCACCACACTAAACAAAGTATCCTGAATATTCAATTTCCAAAACTGAATTTTGATTTAGCATTACCGTTAGTTTTGAGGGCTGAGAACTGTAATTTCAAAACAATAAATGCCAACATCCCAGTTCTAAAAAGTCTAGATCACAGCGTTACTATCCAGTGTCTGAATTTTTGTTTCTAACTGAAGAGAAGTTGGCTCTGAATAAAGCCCAGGTACCTAAATGCCTTTCTTCCACCTTTGAAAGGAAGAAAGGAAATATGATAATTTCTGTAATAGAATTCAAGGGAATCACATGAAATTTAAAACTTGCCAAATAGGTCTCTTTTGTAGGTGAAAGGATTAAACTGGGCAGTTTTACAGAAAGTCACAAGTCCCTGCAGAAGACTAAGCCCTCTGTGGGGTGGTGCCCCACACCCCTGGACTGCAGCCTCCTGGCACAGGCTGGTGACACAGAACTGGCAATCCCAAAGCCAAGCTGGCAGTGGAAAAACAACATTTTTAGGGACAAGGATTCCACACAGTCTCTGCTGTTTTGCTGGCGGGCTGTGCCCCCTGTTCCTCAGGAAATCCATGGCTGTGGCCAGTGCCAGCATGGTCTGGGTGCCAGCCTGCTCCCTCCAGGAGCTCCCCTGACACTGCTCTCCCCACACACTGCCTGCTCATTTATTCTGCCATGGCTACTTTGCCAGCCACTCGCTGGCTCTTGCCTTCCTGAGTTCCCATCAGTGTGATGACACCAGTGGATGACTGACCTAGGCCACTGCCTATTAACCTCCACAAAACCAGCCTGGTTTAGGCTGTGACATTCCCACAAGAGCAGTTGTCCAATTCTCTGTCCATTAATTTTAAAAGAGTAGTGATCAGAATTACAAAAGAAAAGCACAAAGAAAAATTAAAATCTGCCAGCACCAAAAAAACATCTCAGCACATTCACATCCATCAATTCAGCTCTGATTACTGACTGCCATAAATCACAGCAACACTGTATTTTCTTTTTAACCTTGTGAATCCGTTTTAGAGCATTCAGTATGATTTCTCACATGCATGCTATTAACGAAGGGTAATAACAGAAAGGCTCAATACTAATGGCAAAATCAATTACTGACAGATTTTGGGTAAAATTTCCAGGATCCTTTTAATACTTTGCATCCTGAATTACACGATCTGCAAATTCCTATAGTAATTCTTATCTTAGGAAAAATAAAGGGCCTTGGATACAATCATGTAATTAGTAGATGCACAAGGAAAAAATAATCTCAACAGTCAATCTCCTCCCCTCTTTGAAAAAGAAAAAAAGCAACAAAACCCCTTTAAAACCTCATTAAATGGCAGATTTGGTGCAGATGGAGAATTCTTTTAAACAGAATAGTGGAAATGTCCTTTTACATTATCACTATGCTGCTCCCCAACCAGATGGAGTGCTTATGATTACTGGCTTGGAAGTGACTTGCAAACAAAGAAGCACATGGCAGAGTTCAGCAGAAAGAAAACCAGGGTTTGACACGAGATGCAAAACAGTATAAATATCTCTCCAAGAAAGGGAAAGGCGAGCTGGAATAGTTTAAACCATAATCTGGAGTTACTGGTCCAGATTTTGCAAGGAGAAATTTTTCTTTTTCTGAAACGGTAGTGGATGACATTTCAGACAGCTCAGAAAGATGAAGAGTCAGCTGAAGCCCACCAGTGCAGGGGATTTATATCCCTGTGCTATTTCCCTGAAACCCTTTTCAGAGAGCAAATGCTTGACACGTAGTATCAGTACAGATGTGTGTATGCAACTAATACCTATGAAGGGCCCTTAGTTTTAAAAACTTCTTATATCAGAGAAACAAATGGTAGTATCTGAGATATTTGTTCACATAAAAATTCTTTTCTAGTCATTAAAATAATGGCTAATGTGTGCCCCAGATGAGACTTTTGAACAAGAGTTCAAGTGTGCATAGCTAACAGTCTTTAACAAAGCTACTCTCAAGATAAAATTTGCTTACATTTACATCACATTTACTCATTTATACTTCAGCTGTTGAAACTGTGGGGACACAGAATGTGCAGCCACAGAAACAAAATTCAGAGTTACAAAATGCCGAAAGGATCTGTGTAAATTGTGTGTGACTTTTTTTTTTTTAATGTCTGTTCAACCACCATCCATCATGTAAATATTATGCTTGCTATACTGCCATTTAAATCATGCAAGCTCAGATCATCTGCTAAAACATCCACAGAATTAGAATTCTATAGTCATAAGCGTATGTTCTCTTTCAATAATGCAAACAAAAAACAAAACAAAAAAAGTACAACCCAAAAAAAAAAAACAAAACCAAAACAAAAAAAAACCAAAAAACCAAAAAAAAACCAAAAAAAAAAAAAATCCCCAAAAAAAAACCCCAAAAACAAAAAAAAAAAAAAAAAAAAAAAGTACAACCAAAAAAAAAAAAAACAAAACAAAACAAAACAAAAAAACCTCCACCAAGTACCATAAAATGAAGATAGGAAAACAATACTCTAAACATTAAATAAGTTGAAGTCACCAAGTCCAATACTTTTTTCCCCAAAAAATCTGCCATATGTTCCTGTGCATTCTATTGCTCTTGAATAGAAAGTATCTACCAAATCTGTAAATCCTTTAGTTAACTTTTTTCCTTTACTTTGACAAGGATATCAGCTATCATACAAAATTAAAACCAGTAAATTCCGTAACTTCTGCTAGAAGATAGTTAAAATTTCTCTTTAAAGGCTTTCCATATGAGTGAACAGGAAGCCTGTGGTCTCATCCTATTCTCCTTCAGCAGCACATAAGATCAAACCCCAAAGACTGAAATGCAATCACTTTAAAGCATAGCCTGCAGTAATTTTTCAGAAGTCTCCAAACCCTTCCAAACAGCATACCTCAAAGCCAGCCCTGCTGTGATAGCCCCTTACAGATATTCAAAAAGTCTGTGGAAGACACACTGAGATACTGCAGTGTTTACTCTGCCAGGATCTGTAGCAGCTCCTGTTACCTCACTCTCAGCACTCCCCAGAGTATGCCTGTATTTTCAATAGCAAGGCAAAGGGCTCTTGGGATGAGGGACTAAAATAAACAATACATGCAAGGTATGAGTGGTATGCCCACAGCATCTGATCCACAGATCCACTTTAAGTTCCTTTTTTTAACCCTGTATTGTTCCCTTAAAATATCAGAGTACATTATATGTTTCCATTCTGCCCTCATCAACTCCAGCTTTCTGAAAGAGCACTTTTTGTTTCATTTTTATCCATTAGCTCCAGTTTTCATGCCCAAGTTCTAAAGCTCCTTTAACTTCAGTGACCCTGGGACTAAAACATAACCCTGTTCCTTGGGAATAGGAAAAACTGTGACCAACTGGAATATAAACTGTAAGGTAAACCCAAAAGAAGGGACCATAAGTCAGTCATGGCTTCCACCATTGAGACCTCAGCAATTTCTCTTCCCCCATCAATACATTGACTCAACATGGAAAAGCATCTTCCACCTGTACTGTGAAGAAGTGTGATTTTGCAAAACCACTGCCACAGTATCACAGAAATCCCACAATTGTTTTGATAAGTATTATCTTAACCTCTATTTTCACAAATGTGTGAAAATAGAGGTTAAGATAATACTTATCAAGGCAACTTCTTGCTGTCAAGACCACTCTACACTCTTCAGATCATAAAGAACTAAAGAGAGCAGCAGAGCTTCATGATATCATCCTGTAAGCACCAAGAGAAGCAGCCTTCAGTGAAGTCAACTAAAAGCCCTTGGCTTTATTAAGATTTCTTTCCCTCCCACTGATCACCCTAGAGGACATCCACGTCATGGATTTGCTCTGGACAGCACCTTTGGAAAATACCGAGGTAATAAAGCTGCAAACTGGAAGAAGTGTTTACATAAGCATCATGATGTCACATGATTGACTCCTGAGCAAATTGACTTGACACTACCATGCTTGAAAAATAACCAGTAAAAGCCAATTAGGAAGGCAAAAAACAAAAGGCAGAGACCCCAGGCCCTTTATTTAGTCAAACTACAAACCTCACAAAAACACTCATGGAGATGAAGGGAAGAGCAAGGACAAAGATCTATATATGGAAAGCACAAGGAGACAAGGTATCAGATCTTCCTATATCATCTTGAAACATTGCTGATGTTTGCAATTTCTCTGCTGATTAATCAGATGGCTTGTTACATGCCATGCATCTTGTTCCAAGTCCTACTGAAAACTGGGATTTTGTACAAATTGAGAGCAGCAGCTGCCTTGCTCCTTCTCTGACATACCTTACTGATGCATAGAATTCCAGAAAGTAGAGATTCTTGGGTATGAACAGTAGACCTCAGCATTTTCACTAAATATAGAAGTTCTATTTGTTAACAGAATATAATACTGGTGCACTTATGAAATTGATGGCTGTTGATTGGTCTCCATAGGTATGTGAACACATAAGCACATAAAAATCACATGCAAATCTTATTATTTCACCAAAGCACAGGAAAACAATGAGTAGTTCAGAAATAACTTCTTCATTTTTTAAGAATATAAAAGAAAAACTAATTGCAAGTGTTAGAGGAATGTTATATAAAATATACCATCCATTTGTATACAGCATCCATGTGACAAGAAGTTGGCTCAGGCTCATTTTAAGTCTGGATCGTATTTCTAGCAATTTTCAATATTCCATGAATGCCAGAAGCAAAGAATTAATCATTAAGATTCATGGTGACAACAGCAAAGTATTTCATTGTGAAGTTGAGTTAAGCACCAGAAATGTGACTGCTGGCAAATTAGCCCTTTCAAACACTCCCTCTCGCTGTTGTCTTTTAGGCTTATTCAGAACATAACTGTGATATGAAGCCACCAAACTGCCAGATGGCTTCAAAATGTTCAGACATGACTTCTGCACAGAAAAAGCAATTTCTATCATGTAATATGTTCCAAAAGCAGCAGTTTTTGGGACACTGATAATTGGCCAAAAAACCCCCAACCCACAATTAAGATATTTGACTATGCACCTTGATTCTGTTCATTCCTCAAGGACTTTTTAAAGAAACAATTCAAATGAAAACAGAAAGATGTTTTGTTAAAAGAGAAATATAGTAACAATAGACAAGTGTATCCACTCAGCACAGGCACAAGAAGGCATCCAATGCCGTGGGAAATGAGCACAACTGAGCACAGCTCTCATTTAGTGGCTAAGTTCCATTTCTAGACAGAGTAGGGCAGTATTCAATAAAAAGAAAAATGGAAACACAAAACTAACTATAACTAATCCCATGAGTCCATTCCCAAATGCAATGGAAACAATTCAGTGGAGCAATATTATCACCAAGGCTTTTAAACAGCATTTAGGCTGTAACTCCAATGAACAGACAATGGACAAATTATTACACTGTAAAAATGTGTGTAGACACAAGGTAACACTTTCATGAGAACACTAACATGAGAACAGCTTGCCCAGGATTTATAATACGTGTAGAGTTAGATTAAAAAAAACAGAATAAAAATAAGATATTGGTCTGAAGAGAACAAAGACAACTTAGGATTAAGGTAGATAAAGAGAGTTCTTGAAACCACACCTACCCCTATTTCCAATAATTCTGTGGCTTACTGGGGCATGAGAGCCCCTCTGCAAGCAAGCCACACTCAGGGTCAGTCACAGGGGGAGATGCCACTGAACACAAGTCCCTGGGCATGTAAAATCTACCTGAGCCCTGCCCACAGACACTGCATGGGAGAACCTGCTGCTTTCACAGGGCCTCAGCGCTGTTCTCCAGGATTCTGTCAGGGCTGAGGGACCTCTCACCCTTTATCAGTCAGCATTTCAAAGTACTCTAAAATTTCTTCAAATTACACTTTGGAAGGACTTTCGAGGAAAAATGCAAGTTTAAAATTTCTCATAATCATTGCAAAGATGCAAACCCGAGATGTTACAGTGCAATGAATCCAAAGAAAAATAAGTGAATGCAACTGTGGTTGATTTCAGCATCACTCAAAGGTTATCCCCAGTTTCAGTATTAACACAGCCCAGTTGCTAGGATGTAAACTAGTCACCAATAGCCAAAAGATTGCTGTAGAGTAACCATTCATAGGTTTAAAAAATTAACCTGTGTTTCTTGTGCAGAATGACTAAAATCTAGTTTTATCCTCCAGTTAAGTTCTCTGGTCAGTAGGTTCCTCCCTACCAACTTCCTTTCCTAAGGCACTATTATTTTCAAAGAAAGTGCGAATCAAGGAGAAAGCACCAGGAATTACACATTCTGAAGTTAACTGTTGTCCTTAAACACAGTCACAGAAAAATCTCAAATTATTTCCTCTTACTGAACCATCACTCTGAGCTCTCCAATGACATCTAGAATCAAGGCATGGACAATTTATAAAGCAATACATACAAACCCACTGAATTTTCAGCTTCTTACAGATTCAGTGTTCTGATCTGGTACAAAACTATCTCTCAGAAATTCTACACTGAAATGTCTGTGGAGCAAACACAAGCAACTCCCATAACCTCTTCCTCCCAAATATTAGGTAGGGCAGTAACACTGGACTCATATTGCATCGACTTAGTTATTGCAACAAGGCTAACACTCTGAACAGAGCTTCCCAAGAGCACTGGGAGCATTCAGATGTAATAACCTCAAGATGTCTTAGACCAGGAAGGAGTAAAAATTCTTCTGCACTGGGATTATGTAGAAATTTCCCTAAACCAGAGGAAAATTAGTAAAATGAATTTTAAAAAATTATCTCATCAAGATCATTTCTGACATGCTGCTGGGGAATGAGGACAGCTGTGCAAACTGCATTCCAAACAGGACTTCTATTTGTCAGCACAGATGTATAAAAACATCTCTCAGCTCTCACTGGAGTGCTGGCAGCTTGGCTAAATATTAATGCTGTCCTAGAGCGCTGCTACTGATTCTGTGTGTCTCACACACATGAGAGGCTACAGCTAAGACAGATGCTTTCTGAAGTTGCATTAGAACTACAAAGGAGGAGAAAATGGCAGCTTCAGAGACTGCATCAATTCTCATATGGCTCTGCAGGAATTACGGATGGGAGGGCAAGAGGAGACTGCAGAGCACGTAACTCCTAAAGTTAGGCTGGGCTTTCCAGATGCACAGGAATTCAACACTGGATTATACTGGGGTGTAACACAATACATTCCAGCTACACAGCAGGTATTTCAAGCTATAAACAAACCCTTTAATTTACAGTAAAGGAGTTGTAGTTCAGAAATGTAGGGTTCCTTTTCCTATCTGCATAGAGAAATACAAGAGCCCCAACTATTAAAAATCTTCATAAAGGATCTCTGTAGCTCTTTTTGCACTGCTCTATCCCCTATGCATCACACTCCTTCATATCTGGTAGTCATGCTGTACTTATCCCAATGCATTTCAAACTAAATTATTTAAACTACATTATTAAACTACAAACTATTATTCTAGGTTAGAATAATACTGGTTTTTTCTCAGTGCTACATCAGTGAAATAGGTACATGAAGCTTCTGTCACCTGATTTCACATAAAACATTTTGAGCAGATCCAGAAATACACCTTGGAATGACTGCATGAATAATGCAGTCAATTAAAACAGCACACATGGCCATAATCTGTTTCTTCCTAACCTGCTTAGTTAGCACTGCATTTCTTTTCCTTGGGAGAACTTTTAAGCCTGTAGCTATTATTGTAGCTAGCTCTCACGTTTCCTTTCTCTCCGTGAACTGTTTTGTTTTTTTTTTTTAATCTGATGTTAAATAGCTTTCACAGGGCTTCTAAAATGACTGTATAGCAGTAGTATTTCCTATATCTGTATTACCTCCACAATGCTTCAAGAAAAAGCAGTCCCTTGGCAGGACAAACTAGCTAGCGTTCACACTGCATAATGGAGGAGGCAGCAGCGACTATTTTAGGGTGCTGAATGCTATCCTCCATTGTAAATCTATTTATTTTACAGATATTATACTGTTACAGCTATGCCTTTTTTGATTGATGAAAATCCTGTTTAACTTAAATTAACAACCCAGTAAGTTGGCATTTTCCCTCGGTTACTATTAGCCTTAGTAAAATAAAAACTCTATAGAGAGGCAGCCAGGGGAGCTGGTGCCTCACTGAACAGCATCCTTGGCTCACTGTGCTGTGGATTCAAGAGGAGCCATCAGAGGGAGGAGGGCATCTTGCACCCTGCACAGACAAGAGCTTTCTCTTTTTCCATAAAACCCTTTCATTTCTGAACAAGACATGAACAATTAAAACTTCACAAATAACACTTCCTAATTCTCTCCTCCCCAGCAGGCACTGGTATTTAACATGAATTTAATATTCAGTATTTCATGTTGCAGCCCAGAGCTTTCTCCAAAATGATTAATGCATCCAAATAGCATGCTGGATTTGCTAACAGAAAATGTAATTATCTTTCATGAACTGCCAGGACAAACCATCAATCCTGTATCTACACCTTCTGTGAATAATCCCAGATTCCCTAAATTTTTTTACTTTTCCCAGTTTTTCTCCCCAGGCCAGTGGCTAACGAGCCCTACTCTGAGGCCACATCAGATGAGCCAAGACTTTAATGTGCTTTATAGAAGACATCTAAAGCACATTATAAATGTATCACTGATCCACTTTGGCTAAAGTAATCTCTCCAATAACTCACCTATGTTTTTGCAACAGTAGGAAATGTGACAGATCTTTTCAAAGACTCATTTCCATGTTTAGATAAGCAATACTCTGCACACACACAGAGAGAATTTGTGGTTTTTAGATACTCATAAAAACATTCCCTAGTTCAACACATTTGAACATGCAGATGGCTGCTGAAAACCACAGAGAACGGTGTGATCCTGAATTTAAAACAAAAGGAAGCCATGGACCTCATCAGCTGGATTTTACTGGCTTTAGCAAAGAGGAAAATGTAAGTAACATGCTCCTGAGACTCCAAGCAGTACAAACACTAAGTAAAATACATCTTTTTTTTCATTAATAATGAAAGACTGCTTAGATTTGTGCATGTACCACTCCTGCTCAAAGTTAGGACAAGGCACTTCTGAATCTGAATAGAAAATTTGACCCAGCTCCCACATAATTTATTAAGGAATCTCATTTTTAATTACCAGGCATCATAAATTATTTGATTGTATAAATTAAACTGACAAACACCATGAAAAGGGTAAATGAATGCATCAGAAACTGTACCTTATTCATGTTCTTTAGTACTTGTGCTTCAAATTCAATCAGATTTATTTCATACTGTCTAACAAAGATGATGCAGTTTTGAGCATGCAAGTAGTCTCTACAGTAACAATGGATTTCATTTCAGACTTAACAGCAGAGAAGAGGAGGAGAAATACTTCCATTTTGATTTGGATTGTAAGCACCATCTTGTGAAACTACAAAACCTGCAAATTAGTAAAAATATTGTTTTATAAATTGCTCTCATGACCTGACTGAGAATGCCACCCGAACATGACATGAAGAACAAACAAGAATAAAACTGTTTCTCTCACCTCTTCCAGATCCACAATAAAAACAAAAAGGAGCTCTTTTCCAACTCAAAGCATTAAGGCAATCTTGTCCCCTTTATACAAAGCCCTGTGGGCAGAAGAGCTGACATTCATTGGCAAAGAATTGTAGATCAGGATTCCTGGGGCTGTAATGAGAAACTACAGCCCCTCTATAATGTGTAGTTCAGCTCCATTTCCCTCTCTTCCCTCCCCTATCTCTCAGCACTGTTATAAACTGTCATTTCTGATTTACAGAGCAAACATCTTTCTCCCTAGAAGAGGGTGCTCATCACAAAAGCTCAGACTCAGCACATAGTAAAATATTACTCTGGTAAAATGAACCTGCATTGTGGGTGCATAGTGGTGACCTTCACCTGGGGATAATTGGTGTTTGGGCTATTGAGGATGCCAATGCACAGACTGGATGGAAGGGCTTTCTCAGTTCAGAATAAACAGCAATAAACATCTCATAAATTAAGAAAAAAAATACAGCTACATGACTTAATAGAATAAGGCACATGCAAATTTCTGTGATTCACTTATTTCCTTACCACTACTAATGATATTATTACTATTAATATTACTGCATCCATCAGCATTCAGCAGACAATTCCCTTGCTTCCACACAATTCCATGGAATTATTTGAAATGTAAATAGAAAAAAAGCATAAAAGCTCTTCTATAAGGGCTAGTTCATCTATGAAAATTAAACTAAAATGAACCCTCCTGAGAGCCCTGACAGACAGCTCCAAGATGGAAAACCATGTCATTACTGACATTAATCGTTTTTCCTAAAAAATTTAGTGGCAAAAGAGTGGTCTTTTAAATAAGCACCATCCACACATCTAATATCCCATCAGTATGTATGACCCAAATAGAAGTTCATTATTCTTGTCCTTATTATTAAGATTGTTAGGTAGAAATACATGTGGAATGTAAATAACTAGTCTCCTGTATTTTTGTATTTTTGTTACTGGCTACTTTAGCACTTTGCTTTAGTCTTATCATATGCATATAAAATGAAAAGATTCCTTTTAAAAGCTTACAAAAGAAGCAAAAGAGGCAAGCAGCAGGTTGTGACAACAGTGATGGTGGATGTGCTGTTCCTGGTCGTGTCCTCCTGCTTAATTCAGCCCATCATGTAAATCTGTACTATGTGAGAGTGCTATGATATCTGGAAAATATCACTGGACTGTGAAAAAATGATGAAAACAAAAAGAGGGGGGAGTACTAGGATAAAACATCAGCAAGATTTGGGAGTTAAGTGTGTATTTATTTGGAAAAAAACTCACTGGACATGGATACACAAAGCACATGGCTCTCACTTTATCATAGAATCGTTTGGGTTGGAAAGGATCTTAGATCATCAAGCCCAACCATTAACCCAGCACTGCCAAGTCCTCCACTAAACCATGCCCCTAAGTGCTACATCTGCACATCTCTAAACACTTCCAAGGATGCTGACTCCATCACTTCCGTGGGCAGCTTGTTCCAATGCTCACACACCTGTACAACTACGTAAATTTATATCAAAAAGCTCCCCCGTGTCTTTACACTGCTATAGTTCACTTATTTATTACCACTCAGAGTTTGGATGAAGCACAATACCCCTTTGAAATGTACAGTCTCCAAAGATGCCAGTGTGCCTTCTGCAAACTTAGAGGTAAATGGATGGCATGACAGAATTTCAGCTCAGGGAATTAAGTTCTCCCTAGCCCAGCTCCCAGAGCAGTGGCAATTACCTACATTAGCAGCCTTTATCTGCTGACCTCAGCTCCTGGCTGCATTTGCTGTGTTTTCAATGCCAACATTAGAGGTTTCTTACAATACTTTTTTCCTCTTACTTGTCACACACAGAAACATACTGGATTTACAAAAATATACGAATTATTCAGTTCGCAAAGCCCTTCAGGATTCTTCAAATTAAAATAAATGTGGTTTTTTTTCATTAAAAATACAATATTATAGATAATGATAAAATCTACAAAGAAAGCATGCAAATAATAGCAACAGGTCAATGCTACTGAACACTCAGTCTCAGGTATGTCTGCAATATTAATGCAAATAGCCCCAGTTTGACTAACATTTTTGACTGCTTTTTCAACTTGTCAGGCACTTAGCCTACCTTGACTATATCCAGTATTACCAGAAATTATGGTTATGCAATTTCAGTTACAACAATTAGGCAGTAAACTAGATGCTAACCCGAAATGGTTTAGATTTTTAGCAATAGGGAACAATGTACTCAATATTTTTTGAAAGACACCTTTAAAGCTATGTAATATATAGAGGCCAAGGGAGAATATGGAAAATCTGTGAGGATTAAATGCAAAAATAATGTTCCTTCTTCTTTTGGGACAGTTTTATTAATGAAGTCTGAAGAACTGCAGAGTGAAATACAGCTTAATAAGAGAGATTTGGTTTCTTCAGACATACTCTGCAGAAAGTGCAAACTGGAAATTCCAGCTTGTATTTATGTAGATATTTTATTTAGTTAGCTCGAATACAGTCAGCTTTTGTATGCATGTCATGGACATCTGATCTGAGCAAGTACCCACCTTTCTCTCCATTTATGTTTTACCACCACATAACAGCAGCAAATAACAAGTGCTGAACTAAAATATCTCATAGGGATTTACACATTACATTTAACAGTTGCTTTTAACTGTTAAATGACTAATGGGTTAACTCCTGCGTTGGCACAAAGCCTTTACTCAGGGAGTATGTGAGCCTTTGCAAGCTGTTTTCAACAGAAACATACGGGAAGTAGTAAACTCATCCAGGTTAAGTTTAAAATAGGATATTCTGTTGGAGTAATATTTCATATAGTCCCCTTAGAAAACAAAAATCAATCATGATGGGGTTTAATGTTCCATTGTGGACAGCAGCTGAGCACATATCATAATGATTCTCTTTCCTTTCCACTTAATCCTGCTGCCTTCCCAACCACTGAATCATTGCTCTCCTTCATTACTAAAACACATAGCTGAGATGCTGATTAGTGCCCCAGACGCTTGATAAAAGAGACAGTAATCAATAACACTCCTTTCATCTGTCTGTGGAGGACATTTTGTCCCTTTGCTTTTGGACACAGGCTCTGCTACCATGATCCACAGCTTTAATATTGCCTCTAGATCGGATTAGTGCACAGCACTCTTTAGTTGTTCCTTATCTTCCCCCAAAACATAACAACAGTGTGCCACAGCTGTTGCCTGTTTGCTGAGTTTGAAAGCTCTAAAAAACTAAAGCTCTGAGTAGTTTTGGATCATTCTGCCTGACAGACTTGTGCAGCCACCCCACATGCCACAGGGAGTGAGCAGAGCTGCAGCCCTCTACTGCTGAGATCGTGGACAAGCATCAGTGACACTCAACTTCCTCAACTGCTCTAGAGTTTTGGTGGGGGCTTATTTTATTTATTTATTTATTTTAAGAGCCACAGTACAAAAATACTTCCTTTCAGCAAATGCAGAGCTGCAACTGGGCTTCCCTTTAGCCAACTCCAATATGGAATACTGGGAATTTGGCCTGAGTTTTGCCAATAACAATATGCAAATGCTCAGCTTTAAAGACAGGAGCTGTCTCTCTGAAGATAAACAATGGACAAGTGCAGGCATAAGTCCTATTATTTACTTCCCAGATGTTCATTTTAAACATATTCTTCTGTATGTGATCTGGAAAAAACCCATGGCTCTTTAAAAATATCTTTAGTGTACCTTTTAAAAAAAATACTGCACAGTGATATCACAATGTGACTACAGCTAAATATATCACCTACATTGCAGCTTTTACCGCACTATAAGTCAGCCCATTTTAAGACAGTATCAATAATTTAGAAACTCAGCTATGTGCAGCCACCTAATTGGATTATCTTTGCTTGGCGATTTTTTCAGTATTATATTTGCTTTTAGAGGAATTCGTTGATGGAGATCTTTCAGCAAATTCATGTAACACACAACCAATAGACACAAAACTATAAATTATAATTATAAAACATTTTTTCACCAAGTACTTTCTGTCTTCTCACAGCTTTGGCAAGAAGAGTATCCTGATAGAAATTAAGCTAATAGCATAAACCAGGTTTTGACACCAAGTATCTCTGGAGACTGATATTCAGAGAGCCTTCTCTAGAGAACAGCACAGCAGCTCCAGAGCCACCACCCGCAGACACCAGAGAGCTGCCAGGACCCAGTTTCTCATTTCTGTGGTGGCATTTCCTCACAGTGCTTCCCTGAGGAAAAGGCACTTCTACCTCCAGCTGGCTGAAGAGATCCCTTTCGACTGGTGAGCAACTGGGCAAGAACAAAGGAAAATAACATTTCTTCCCATGCTACATTTTGTATTGTGTAAGGGATAGAAGCAACATGACTTCAGACGGAGGTCACCTCTCAGTGACTACACAAAAGGTAGAAGAAGCAGTAAGCCCAGAGCCAGCCTCAGCAAAGGCAGCCAGCCAGCAGTGAACACCAGGATCGGAGACTTATGTGGGATACAAACTGCCCAAATAGAACCCAAAGTAGCCAACAGAAAAGATGTATGGAGGTTTAGGGAGGGGTTGTTTGCTTGCTTGTTTTTGTGCTTTGGTTTTGGGGTTTTAGTCTCTTTTTTGTTGTTGATTTGATTTGGTTTAGTTTGGGGTTTTTTGTGATTTACAGCTATGACCATATCTCAAGTGCCTCTGAAAAGTTCAATTCAACCAGTCAGAGCATTTTTGAGGCCAAGTTGTCTATATCAAGACTCTAAACAAAAATCATACTAAAAAACTACCCAAAACCCAACCAAAGCACAAAAAAATCCAAAACATGCACAAAAATTCCTAGCTTTAAACCAAGCTGCCCTTTTTTTAGGGCCCAGAAATGGATAGATATCAGGCTGAGATGGTTTCTTGTGTGCACAAGCACTACTGCCCTATTCTGCTTTTGTTCCTGACATTTTCATCTGATGGAAACTGCATCATGCAGAAAAGACCACCACTATCACTGTGTGAGTCTACACTGCCCACCTGGTTCAGTTCTTCTTCAGATGGGAGGTGATCCATTTCCAAGTCCCTGTATGTTCTGTGATTCCATAAAGAAAATGGTCAGATCCAAGGATTATCCCACCAAGGCCTTGCCTTGTCCATGGATTCCCTCCAGATCCACGGACACACCCTGTTTATGTGGGCTGCAATCCAAAAACATTTGCCAAACCAGGGGCATGAAGCTGTGTTTTTCTGGGGGCTGACACTCACTTCAGCAGAGACAGGGGGAATACAGAAAGTGCCTCCATTGCCTGAATCTGGAAGGGATTATTTAGGCCAAAGACTTTAATTACAGCTGACAGTGCTGGCGTCCTGCTGATGGCAGCCATTTTACTGATGTCACTGCGTTATCCCTAGTGACACCAGCAGTAAGGAAGAGCTGCCAAATGACCCACATTTGTAGGCAGGACCTACTGACCTGAGAGAAACTGCTCAAGCCCAGCATCAAGTGACTTCCAAAGAGCCACTATGGACTGAGGGATTCCAGTAAACGTGCTGTCCCACCTGTGTCCTGCAGCTCCCCCAGCACAGGTGGGAAAGATCAATAGTGCTGCTGCACAGAGCACAGGCAGCAGGTTGGGAGCCTGGCAAGGGAACCACTTGTGCTGCCAGGTCTGCATTTCCACAGCCCACGTGTCTGGGGCTGAACGTGGCTTTCACAAAGGCCTGGCTTCCAACAGAGGGGATTGTGCTATCTGCCTTCACTCCTTGTGCAATCCATTCTTTTCAAGCTCACCGTCGTACCATGGCAATCCCCCACTTGAAACAATCTTGTGGACCCTCTTTCCTTTTACTGCTCAGATGTTCCTTATCTTCCTGTGTAAGACACAGCTCACTCTAGCAACTCCCAGGTATCAGGTATTTTCCGCTTATTTTCATTTAAAGTAGCAACAAAAGGGAAAGATCACCTCAGCAGCAAATACTCCTGGGCCTCTAATGGGTCACAGATGAGTAAGTGAGAGCCATTAATCTACAGACTCAATGTGAATTCTGGGTAATGGCAGGGAGGCATCCATAGAAGATTCCACTACGGACTATTTGCAGACCTGGCCTTGTGACTTTGATTTGTGAGACTGCAATTAAATGAAAGGAGGGATTTCATGCGACAAGAAAAAGCCTGGTTTTGACAGATGCACAGCCAGTACATAAAGATGTGCCTTAACAGCAGGCTCCTACCTTACAAAATGCCCTAAGGTGCACACACTACACACACTTTGCTACTAAAAATGTCCAGTAAAGTATTCTGCAGTATCCTCTCTGAGTGCCTCCCTCAAGCTTAGGGGTTCATGTGGAAGCCAATACAAAAGCAGTGTTACCAGAAATGCCTAAAGACCCACTGGCAGAGAAAGGGGGTCTTTTTTTGAGTCCACTTCCACCCACATTTTTTTTTTTAAGCAATCTATTTTTATGTTTCACTTTGAAAGGTTTCATCTCAAAGCTGTTTTCTTGCACAAAAGGTAATAGAGAAGTGTGTACCCAAGAGCTGTATGTTACTGCTATGTCTGTTGTCTTGCATCAAACCCTAATGGCCCCTTAGAAAATTTAAGATATTTCTTGGAAAGAAACAGCAGTGGAAAATTATCACAAATGACATTCACAACCACACTGTAGATTAACAAGCCCCAAGACATTTTTGAAGACTGGAAATGAACTCATATTCAAAATGACAAACTCTATTATGACTAGTAGAACATTTGTAGTTAAGCTATTTAGAGGGGCAATTACAGATTTTTAAAAAACAGTATTGTTTTAAAAACAAAATTAAGCCAAAAACATCTTCAAAAATATTCAACTGGTGATGACACCAAAGCTTACAACTATATCAAAGACAAAGCAATCAGTATAGAAGTAGAATGTTTTTACCTGTGCTTCTAAGCTTTCAGGCCCTTGCTAAGCATTTTCTTTTGGTCTCACCTCAATATGGAAAATGTCAGTGACATACCAAGTGTGACAGCCTACCACAAAAACAGGTATGTTCTCATAAGCCTATTAGAAGTACTTTTCTGTGAGCATTTGACTTAGCATATATTTTACTATATGTCATTAACTGTTGTACTTTTCATATAAAATACAACATACAGCAAGTGTGTAGAGGGAATAAGATCATGTACAGCTTAAGAAATTACCCCTGTATTTCCTTTCCCATTAAAGATGAATATACTCCATGAACAGAAACAAATACTGCAAACCCTGTCTCTGACATTGCCTCCTGAGGAAGTCAGAGGGATTCAATTCCAATGCCATAAACATACACAATTGAAATATTAACACATGGAGCAAAATTCTCTATATCATAAAGAACATGCTCTTCCCTAGACTAAGTCCATATTAAATTTGAATCTCTATAAATTTCAGCAAGAGGAAATTCTAAGCCCAAAGATATTCATGCTTTATTGCATGTTTAATGGCCTGAAATCATCCCTCTTTTCACCTCAGGCATGGAGGCAAAAAACCACAAATCCAAATGCCATCCTTTTGGCCTGTCCTTATTACAACTGGAAACCTTCTCAGAAGAAAGCCATTAAGGGAAAAAAAGAAACCATGGAAGACAGGAGGAATGAGAATAGGCAGAAGGAAGAGTATCAAATGCTCCCCATACTGAGACAAGTTTTGGACAAAAGAAACCAAAAGAAATCTGGATAAAGTAACATCTTGTCATTGAGGTAAAAAAATCCTCAAGATGAGCATAAAGCAGGTGCTTCTCCCCATTTTATTACTACTTAGTTTTGAAATCAGGAATAACTGCACACTTAGATTTGCAAAGCAGCAAAAATCAGCTGGGCTCCCATTATATCCCAGAGCATTTTTTTGTTTTTTTTACCCTCCCCAAAATTTCAGGGGGGCCTGTAATTTGTTGGTGCCTGCCAGGTGAGCTGAGGCCCTCCACCAGCCCAGGAGAGCAGGTGTATTAAGGGCACATGGGAATTGTGCCTGGCTCCATTACAGCCCTCAGTTTATACATTCATGTAGATCACAGAAAATCTTCAGGCATCCAACTGAAGATCCAATTTCACTTTTCAACTACTCCAAAAATTCTCTCTAACTTTTAGTCACACTCAGCACAGTAAGAATAACCAGCTAAGAATCCTTTGCAAGAATTTCTTTTTCTTCGAAGAAATTAAGACGTTGCTGCCCTAAATGGTTTCAGATACAAATCTCCAAGAAGCAGGGCCTGCAGCATATCCTACAAAGCTATTACTTTGGAAGACAACTAAATATTTGAAAGATGTCAAGGGTTGTTTCCAACATGACAAATCTGAGGAAGGAATGCTGTGAACACCTCAGAAATTAAGTGAAAATTAGGGAAAAGTGGCAGCATCTTTTCTTCTTCCCTTCCAGTCCAGTATTTTCAGTAACTAGTAAATAAATCCCCAGATGCACTAATGGCTGCCATCCAGGAAATGCATCTGCTGTGTTCATGAGATCTGCAGTTCACAAATAATTGCCAAATATAGAATTATTCACTTCAGTGCTATCAGAGGTTGTTTTATAAGAAGAGAGAACATACCGGAATCACACTTATGAGGTAGATCAATAAGACTGATTTAGAATCCACATGCATGATTGCCAAAGCTTAGCTTTTGTGGAAAAAGACCATTTACATTTTTGGCATGTACTGGCAACTGAAGCTTTCTGAGCCTGCCACGCTGCCACTGGCCCCCTTGTCATTGGTAGCCCTCGTGTAGTTGGATCTGTGTGGGTACACTTTAGTCCCTCAGGATATGAAAACCCTAACCCCATTTCTTACATCCATGTGCTGTACAACAGAGCAGCCATTTCCAGGCTGTACGTGCCAAATACCACACAGTCTCTTTATGGCTCCAGACAGAACGCTAAGGCTCATAACAACTTGAATTGAGAATCATCCACAGAGGAAAGTGTAAAAAAACCCACTGGATGATACCTGAACTGATCCAGGAATGCAAAGGCATAGTTGGTTGTACGAAGCTCACATATTTAAATAAGAAAGAAGTTTTCCCAGTTATGATCAACTTTTATAAGCGCTAAAAAGATAATGCTGAACAACAAAAAACACAATGAAAGTACATCTGCACAAGAATGACAGCTAAGAGAAAAATGTGTAAATGTTTCATAACTGAGTACTCTGTCCCTGATTTCTACTTCTGAACTGAGCTCGTGTCAACACTTGCAGTAAGCTGGCAATTGCAGAGTGGGCAGTCTTCTGCAAATAAACCTATCTTCACCTTTGGCTTGGACAGGTTGGACCTGAAGAAACTCTGCTGTGAAGGCCACCTCAACTCTTTGGATGCTGCTGTGCCCCCAGCATGCCTCTCCACCTTAACTCCACCATTATTTTAGGAACACAAGAGTCTGCTCAGATAAAAGGCCACGGAGATATAGTCTACAATACAGACAGAAAGCTTGAGTAAATACTTAATGTGGAGACAATCAAGTTGTGGACACACAGGCAATTCTAGGGCAGCAGTAGATGCAGTCCCAATGCATTTTTTTACTAAAGGGCTGGCTGGGAAAAAAGCTGCAACAAATTCCCACACACGTGGGGAACTGACTCTTGCAGAGGGCTGAGTATTTCCAAATGTATTCATCAGCCCGGGCACCCACAACACAGTATCCACAGGAGCTCTGAGCTGTGTCTGGACTGTGAGCCACAGGTCTCTGGTCCCTTGCCGGGTACTAGGAAAATGCAAAGCTCTTCAGCTCCCTGGCACTGGGATACAGAGGAAAATTTAAACCAAGAGGCCAACAGGAGTCAGCCCTGCCTAGCACAGAGGCCATGACATGTCACTGCCATCTCCACTGCCCCTCGCGTGACAAGGGCAAAAACCACAATTCAAAAGCACACAAGGCTTGAATAATTACTGTTAAAGAATATCTGCAGCCATGAAAAAGCAATCAAACATTTGGCAGCAGGAACCTTCCAAAGGAAGCTTCTCAGCCCCCTGACATCAGTCCAAATTAATCTCAGTTCTGGAATTTTGTATGTGAAAGAAGCATGGAAGAGATCAGATAGGCTCAGCTCCCTTCTCCTACGCCCACAGACATTGAGAAAACAGAATCAAGCTCTGTTCAGAGGTCACACCTAGTGGCTCCAGCACCACCTGGACATGGGAGATGTAGTACCTGCTGGCCACCCAAGGATGGTCCTTCCCACAAAGTTCTGGAGTGAAAAATGCAAGTTGAACCTTCACCAGTTGTAAGCCTTACATGTCCACAAGACCGCAGTCATATCACAAAAAGAAGAAAATCCTTCTTGTATAGTTAATGGATATGTCTAATACCATCCCCAGTCATCTTGGAAAGCATGAATGATGCACAGACACCCCATGCAAGGACCCTGTGTGGGCCACAAAACCTTGAAGGAGAGGCTCAGCCACTAAACCTAACATTGCAACCAGCTGAGTGTACAAGCAGCCAAAAAGTGGCCGTGCTTGGCTTGAATGTCCCTATTGCTTAGCTAATGCCAATGATGAAATGGAGTGAGTGTTTCAGAGACAGCAACGTGCCTCAGACAGGCACGCACAGCTCCCACTAACTGCAGGAGGAGCTGCACGGGCAAGCTGGAGAAGAGAGAGGAGCCCTTTGTGTCCTACCAAACACTGGACCATCCACCAGATGATCTACTTCTTAGTCACACTTTATCTCATGATCAGCTGGGCTGGAATACTGAATGCATTGTCAATTGTTAAATGACGGGAAAATAAAGCTGCAGGCTGCAGTTTATGTTTACTAAGGTATTGATGATCTATTCATTTTATCAGGGCAGAAATCACTGCAGAAGAAATGCTGGGTAATGTAATCTAGTGCTGAAAAATATTTAATACTCTTTCTATCTCACAGTGGCTGTGTCATTTCACTGGCATTTTGCAGTAACTATAGAGGGTACCCAGTAACTTCAGTGTGTGTACACGCACATACATGTAAACTCAGACAAATTATAATGGACATTTGTGCATGAAAAATATTTACCATTTTTAAAAAACTGGCTGATGCTAACCCTCAAAAGGAGTATAAATATTATGGTTTGCCTTAGACTTCCTATGCCTATTGAGACACTGAGAACTGAATATTGCACTAACATAAAGGAGAAAACTGAGACCACCCTGTAAAGAAAAGTTCTACTAATTTAGTTTAAAAAAAAACCCAAGCCAAACAATCAAAACAATGAACAGCCACAACACTGGCAATGTGCTGAATTCCACAAAAAGTTCTGCAGCCAAAGTGATCTCCCAAGATGTGCTACTTATTCCTACTTCCTGCTCAGTCTCCTGAGAAGCCACAGGCAACAAATAACATGTTATCTGTGCAATGCAAGTCAGGCAATAATTCAAAATCTTCCTCTTTCATTCTAAAATGAATAAACTAACAAAGAAACTAAAGCAAAAAAACCCAACCAACCAACCAGAAATCATTCTTTACTCTAATTACTGTGAAGACCTGGGGCCAGATTTGGAGCAGAGCAGAAAGGTTTCTAGATTAATTTACCACTTTCGTTTTCAGTTTCTGCAGTCTTTAGGAGTTTATATTTGCTCACCCACAGGAATGTGTCTGCTTTTACTGCTCTGCTATATATACACCCAAAAGCTTCCATTTGAAGGGTGCTTTCTTATGATACTGCAAGTAAACCCCACCTACACAATTTTCTTCTTTGAGGAACCCTGGAATCACTTGTTCCCTTGGAGAAATGTTAGTGTTCAGTATCAAAAAAGGATGCAACTGAAATTATATATATTGATTCTTTTTCATACACAGACTTCTATCTGCAAGCAACTAACATTTTTTTTTCTCTAAGCAAAATATTTGTAAAGAAATCACATATTCCAATTGATTCTAAATAATGACAAGAAATCCTTGTGTTCAGCTATTCTGATTCTTCCTTGCCATGTGTATGCTTGCTGCTAGGTTTAAATGGAAAGATCTTAACTTTTCCTCCTTGAAACATTAAATGGGATAAACCTGCTCACTAGGGTCTGTTTCTTGGAGGTTTTATACATCATGGAGCTATTTACATCTGAACCAAAAGAGGTGAGAGACTAATCATTAACAGAGCTGAATCCTGTTAACATTAACAGAGCACTCCTTTCAAACAAACAGGTCAACGCACATATAAGGCACAACATATAAACAAATTAAGCCTAAACTCTCCTCTTCTTTAATAAAAATGACCTGAGCTAAGGGGGAATTTTTAAACCACTGCTCATGATTATTTCTTTTCTTGTACCACTGTTAAGAAACCTCAGGCCCTCCTTCTTCAACTCTCTGCTTAGGTTAAAACATCATTAAAGGGTAATAGCATTAGTCTACCTGTCAATTTGCCACAGCAGAGCATTTTCTGGCACTTGGAAAGCCATTCCTAGAGGACTTGTTCAACATATGGCCAACTCGTACATAGAAAGGTACCCAACTTTCCACGAGGAAAGTGGAAAATATTGATAAAAGTCAGCCTCTGGTAGCATTCACTTCGTTTTCCATGAAAGATTAAGTCCCAAGACTCTATGTCTGTCTTCAGCCCTACTGCACTTGTCAGTAATGTTGGGAGAAGTTACATCTACAGGGCCTGTAGCTTTCTCTGGAGCTCAAACCTCCTGATTAGTCAGCACTCCCCATCCAGCCAGGAAATAGGTGGATCACACCTGCCTTTGCTCCCTCCCAGGCATTCCATTTGTACCTTAGCACACTCACTTGGATGTTACTGATGCTGTGACTCATGATTCATGTGCAGCAAAAGTTTCACCAACCAGCTCTTCTTCAGTTTCTTCTTAAGAGGAAATTGAAATATTTTAATGTAAAAGCTCAGAGATTTGACAGCAACATGACTTTTAGGGTCAGATTTTGAAAACCCACAGTGCTCTTTCACAATTACTTTTGGGGCCAAAACTGCAGTCGAGTTTGTGGAAACAAAGATGATTGGACTTTAAAGTTCTGACACCTGCATAATTCACCACAGAAACAAGGGAACAGGAGTGAACTCTAAAGCTAAAAGCAAATCACAGCCAAACCATAAAATTCTGGGACTCCAGACATCAACTAGGATAAACCTTCCATTCTTGAGTGTTAAAGTCTCAAATCTCACTGCCTTGGAACTCCCTTATATTGTAAGATGGGAGAACAAAATCTCACTGTCCCTCCTACTGAAGGTAAAAAAAATCCTTTCTAATGGCAAGTTTTGACATCAACAACCACTGTCAGAAACTGTAAATCTGCTCAAGGCAGGGCAGCCAACAGTCAAGCAGCTCTAAAACTAAGCAGGTGGGAGGGGATATTCCAGGCCCAGGGAGATGCTCTTCTCCAGTCTGTGGAAAGCTGAAAGAACCAAGAAGGACAAAGCCTGCTATCTACTGTACATATACTCTTGCTCTCCCCTAGACCTCCACCTCAAACCTGTTACATTTCCTCCCTCCCACCTGAATACAGCGAACCAGGCACCCCTATAGCTCTCTGCAGCTGATCTGCAGCCAGGCTTCTGCAGTGTTCCCTTTGTGATGTCCAGCTGGGGACTGTGCTTTGTGACCTTCAAACAGGATCACAGTCCTCCAAGGGCACTGGGACCAATTTACACTCATTACCAGTCTTTGGTCGAAGCCACTGCATGCACAGTCCCAGAACTCCTGCATGCCTGCACAAAATACAGACAGATTTCACACCCCCCACGTTTACCTTTCCAAAGAAGAGAGAGATCAAAGCCTGTAGTACCAACAGTCAGTGTCAGGAACATGAACAGCCTCAGAATTCTGAGGATTTTGCTAAAAGCCCTCCAGACCAGTTATATACTGTTTGGCAGGTAGCCCCTACAAGCACAGAATGCTACTGGCAGAGAACACTCAATAAGCTTGCTATGCATATGAAAAGTACCATTTGAACAAGTCTTTGTTTAATTCAAACCAACCATTCCCCCACTTACAGTGCCATACCTGATTGACATGCTCCTACTTCAGAAACAACTTTTTTTCATCACTTGAAAACAAATTATTCAAATAAAATGGTCTCTGACTAAAAAACTCTTCTGTAAGTTACTGTTTAAGCAACCCTCAAGTATACATATTTGGAGAAGCACAAATACACAGAGAGTACACATGTAAAACTCCACCTCTCCTTATGTAATGGAAATTTTGCATGCCTGCTTCCTGCAAATGAAATTTCCTAGTTTCAAATGCATTGCCCTTGAGGGTATCATGTATTTCGATGAAATAACAAAGGGTTTCTGCTGTTAAAATGAAGGTCAGTATACAGTGGGCCATTTCTTTTGTCTCACTTTTCAGGATGATCAGAGCAGAGAGGTGATAAGAGGGAAGCCAGTGTTTTGTGTGATGCAAAATCATCAAGCTGTGAGTCCAGTCATTGCCTGGTGCTGCACTGCAGCTCCTGAAACAAATCCTCGCCCGTCCCCAATGACACTAGGAAAGCTCAGGGCCTGCTTCTACCTTAAAATGCTAGAAGCACTTTCTCTTTAAGGTTGAAAATACTCACAATCACAGCATCTGACATTATTGTTTTGAAAGCATCCTAATTTATAATGCCAACAATTTATTAAACACATACATGTGGAAGTTAAATAAAGTGAAGGGAAAGAAGTGTAAATACTGTGCATGGAGCCCACTGTGAATTCAGATGGAGTTTATACTGTACATCTTACTCTTGTCTGACTTAATGAAGACAGTAAATTGCACAGCACAGTTACTGCATTCCATGCTGCAGATACCACTATGCAGCTGCAGCTACTGGGGACAGATATTCCCTTTCTTCTAGCTTAGTAATATTGTTTTATCACACATGGGATATTGGAGAATGGTCTCCAGGTTATAGGAGGAAGTCAGTAACTTAAGCATACTAGACAAATGGATTTCAGGAAAACATATTATTTTCCTCTCCCCTACCCTCCCCACAAATAGTAAGTTGAAGATTAGATTAATTCTTTGTCTGGTTGCCAAGAAAACTAAGAGATGTAGCCTTACCTCAGAGGAAATTATGTTATGCTCACACAATGAATAAGAAATGAGAGCTGTGTGGTCCTATCTCAGCAACACAAAGCAGAGTCAAAAAAGAGTCTTTCTAAAATCCAGGCATGTGTGGATTCTAATCAGCTCTGTTTGTAACATATGATCATAGTTAATTGTTCATTAATTCCACCGTGTCATTTGTTCAGAGATTATACCCTTGACATAATGAATGTTTTAGGGTACACTCCAGCAGAGAAAATTAAAATATATAATAGCTGCGATTTTAAATGGTCTTCTTCGCCATCTTAAGTTTGATTCCATTGACCTCAATCAGTTTCTAAAAGGTTTCAAAACACAAAAAAATTGTCTATTATCTTGAAAAAAGGGAAACACAAATGTAAATTGACATGCATACAGAAATGATGTGTTTTTCTCTGGCCCTTGGCCTCTCCTTGACATCTACCTCCATACAAAGCCTTCCCCTCAGGGGCTGGGAAGGTGAAGGACCTTTAGTGGCTTGTAATTAGCAAACCCTGAATGGAACAGTTGCTAGAAGAGGACACTGTGTGAAATGCCTGTATAAATGATAATGGAGATGTTCATGTTTCAGCCCTGGATTTGGGAAAACACTTAGGAAAATTAATTTCCTCTGCTTTACAAGATGAGCTCTACTTGTGCAATGTCACCTAGAACACACTCTTCTAAATATCACTGATACTTAACCATTTTACTGCTTATTTGAGTCTCCAGAACACAGATGTGACAAGAATGACAACACATGCTTAATGCAACCACCTTGGGCTCAGGTTTCATTTCACTTGCAGATTTAGGGTAAGTTGATCCTTAATACTTTTCACAAGACTGGTCTGCTATCAGGTCATGATGTATTTGAAGGGCTGTCACAAAGAGAGCAGCGTGAGTGATTGAAAAGGCCCCCTTTGCTCACAGCAATAAAAAAAATCTGGGAAAAAACCCCACCAGATAACACAGAAATTATTTCAGCAATCCCCTTCTGAATTTAAATGACGTATTGTAATCAAAATTTTCAGCTTCCAAAAACACTTGCAAAGAAACTTCAAAACACAAAAAAACTAACAAACAAAAAATCCTTTGGTTCGATGTGCCAAAACAAAGCTTTCAAGTGATAAAACTTTTAATTTTCAGAATTTAATCAGCATTTTATGGGTTGTTTAGTTTGGTATTTTTTTTCTTCATACTTTTCCAGAATGTGTTCATCTTGTTAATGACGTAAATGCTTTGTTGAGCCTAAATTTGTGACTTTGAGCATATTAAACTCTGTATTTTTCAAATTAAGAATCTCTTAGCTAAAAAAATTTGCCTGAATGCTAGGCATTGGCCAGTATCTTCCAAATTTACAGCTATTTGTGGCATACAAATAAGTACTCAAAGGAGAATTTATATACTTACACTTTACATATAGGATTAATACCTCTGTAACACTATCCATATAATGAGTTAATTAGCTGCTTAATAAGCATGATTAAATCAATAACAAGAATAAAATGTTCAACTGTGACTTAGTGCTAGGTGGCCCTCCCTGCCATATGTAATGGACTTATCACTGGTCTTGTCTTCAGGGTTTTCTCACAGTGTTTGACCACCAATGTACAAATATTGATAACACCAGTTTTCAAAAAGAGTCTATGAAGAAAACAATGTCTTTGAAATAACAAGTTTTTGAACTGATCAGATCTCCATCTACTATTCAAATGATGTCAACTCCAGCTCTCGGGTGCTCACACACATCCTTGAGAGCTGGGATAACCCAGAGCATTTCAGGATGGACCTTTCCTCCTGAAAACTCTTTTGATGAGGTAATCAAACATCACTCCAGACTGGTCTCAGCTTTAAGCACACAGTGCTCCCTCTGTACTCACCTCAATTACAAATAGACTTGAGTGCAGGCTTAGGAACTTGTCTGGATTAATGCCAGAATATTTTGCACTTTTGACTAACCAGACCCATGACAACAAAAGCAAATATATAATGTACTTTGCTCAGTCATTTGTGAGCTCTGAGAAACAACAGTTCACCTTTCCACCAGATGCTTTTCTGCCTGAAAGTAGAAGTAAAAACTAAATATTTTAAAACCAGAAGCTGCCCAAAGCTTTTCTTTGCTATCAACTAAATACATAAAGCTGATCAATCTATCAAGCTGCAAAATACTTTTTTCTGAACCCCAAAAGCTATGCCTAGTACACAGCATCATTTTCTCCCATGCATTTCAACTGCAACAGCGTGTACATCTTCAGCAGCTAGAGGGTTTTAAAAGCAAAGAGAAGTTTTCCTTGCTCTAAGGCAAAGGTTTTCTAGAGGGAAACCTTTAGTCCTTCCTTTCTGATGAGATAGGTGAATTCCCCTCATTTTGCAGGCTATGCTGCCAGTGGTGGACTCCCATGTGAACTCCCATTGCCTTTGCCAGCATGGTTCAGGGAAGGCAACAATATCCTGGCTCATGGCTCTAAGGTTTTTGAAAATTCCAAGTACAAGGTAACCAGACCAAGGAGACCTGCAGCATCTTTTAAAGTGAAACCCTGATGTTTTTAATATAATCAGAAGTGAAGAAAATCTTTCTCTAAAATGTCAGCACTACATGAACAGCGCAAGGCTGAAGGACCAGGCTTGCTCCCCTAACTGCACTGTTTGTATCCAGTACCAGTAGAGAACTAGTAGAAAAACCAGGTTTTTTTTTTAGAAATCCAGAAAACAATTCTTTTCTCATTACAGAGGGAAGTCCAAAATCCTGCATCATTGTTACTGCTCTGCTACTAAATGTTCTGGGTCTGCCATTTGCAAGATGTGCATCTTGTCATCCTGAGTCTGGTCAACACAACCCCTCCAAGTCACCTCTGACCTTGTCCTCTCCTGCCACCACTCTTCCCCTGAGCAGCCACCAATGTCTCTTCATCAAACAGCAGGATGTACTCAAAATAAGGTCAGTACATGTGAAATCTAAATTTTACTGCTGGAAAATGCTCCCTAAAGCTATGCAGCCCTAATCTGTAACTGTCAAGTATAAGAACTACAGACAATGTCATTTATTGAATCACAGTAACTGGCTACCTACAAAATAAAACTGGTTCCCAGGAACCCTCATGTTAATAAGGCTTCATATATTCAATTTATGTTTGCATTATCAAAACTATCCAAGAGGCAGAAGACTGAATAGTCATCTGTACAATAAATGCATAAAATAACTGATATTAACAAAATCAACTACCACTACTAAGCACACATGTTTATTTAAAAAATGCTATGTAGAATAACTTAAGACAAAACTGAATGAACAGGAGGACCCAATGTATTGTAAAGTTCCAGTTAGAAGCCTCCAGAAGCTCTGGCAGGGATTTTGCTGGCTAGCTTTGCCCAGTCTCCTCCTGCTTCCCCTCAAGTTTTATTTTTCCTCTTTGTGTATTTCCTCAATCTTTCCTTAAGATATTGTTAAGTTTGAATATGAATATAAATTTGTGACTTTATTTTCCTTTTTGGGATATGACCTTTGCTCCTTTCTCAAACAACTCATTTGGACAACTATTTTCTAGGAAACAGGCAGGCACAGAGAACATGTCTTGCAAAAGCCAGGACAGAGATTTTGACTTGTCAAGAAAATGTGAGAAAATTTTACTGCAAATGAAAAAGAAACACACAGGAAGACATTAAGTTGAATTTCATTTTTGCCACTAAACTTTAAGAATTAAAAGGAATATGTTCTGGTTAGCAGACTACAATTTCAGGGAACAACTGATATTTTGTGGGTGACATTAATTGTTCAACATTGTACCAGAAATATCTTAAACCTGACAAGCCTTGGTTAATTTGTGGTTAACTCTTTGTATGTGGACTTTTACAAAGCACTATACTCTATATCCCCTGTATAAATTCATGCAACCAGGTAACAGATACTATCTTTTCAAGGACTTAATCAGATGCAATTGCTTGGATGTCCTCCAAACAATTAAATTTCTCACCCTGCTATACACAGCTAGAGGGTGTTTGTCACTGTGCCTACCTTGAGGCCTGAATCCACTCCCCAGCCAAGGCAGCAGCTCTGCCTGGGCAGGAGGGGGTCACAAGCACCACCACAGCAGCTATGCACCCAGAGCAGCAGTCTGCAGGCACTTCCATGCTTGCTCACTGGCAGTACAGAGGATGCTCTCTTGGAAGAGAGATGTCCCCTTGGCCATCTCATCAGCCAGGGATAGCCCCTGCTGCCCAGGGAGCCTGCTGGCACTGTCCTGAGAGGAACTGCAGCCCCCCCTGAACTCAGTAGGGTTGGAAGCACAGGCCCCAACAGAGGAGGATTTTTTGCAGACTTTGTCCTTCCTGTTCTGCTCCCTTCTCTCACAGGTTTCATCTACTGACCTGGCATTTGGAAAACACTGTGAGTTAATAAGGAGCTCCTCAGAATGAGGAGTTCATCTTCCAGCACCTAGTTACAGCCAAAATAAACCCAACCTTCTGGATCAGCTGCCTCAGTCATTGCTGTTGGCCCTCTCTGCCAATGCTGTTCCCATCCAATCATGGCTCCCATTTCAAGATCAAGGCTCTTTCTAGTAATTTCATCCCTTTTTTCTCATCTTCCTTCACACTGACTAGCTTTAAAAGTGCACCAGCCTTGTTTGCTCATTTGCATTTGGTAGTAAACAAGGAGAAAGGGGCAGTTTTGCTGTTGGGAAACAAGGGCTACAATTCTGAACAGCTTCCCTGCGGATCTTCTTTGGTCACAGCATCTCTTGGCTTTTCAACCCAAGGCAGATTGTGCATGTGGCCTTTCAAGCTGAATTTATTGCATATGTTCAGTGGTTCTGCTAATTGGACCTCTGACTTGACCACTTGACCAGTAAGTTTAGCTTCAAGGATAACAAGCATGTAGGCCAACAAGACAATACATGGAACATTATAAAATACACTCCATTTGGCTGTTTTAGATTAAATTCATGCACTTCTAAAACCAGGATTTGGAAAACTTTGCTGTATACTGGGTGGGAAACAGAAAAAATTCTAAAGAGCTTTATAAAATCTTCGTAAACAATATGGGTTTCTATCTGCAACTTACCCAATATGATCAGTCCTTCTAAAACAGTCTTTAAACAAAGACTTGGTATAATATTAAAAAAAAATTAATCTAAAAATAAGCAAATTGGATATTTATACTGAATACCAAGAACCATAATTAGAACTGTTACCATGCATGCTTCCTCTCCACCAAAAGCTTTTCAAAAAGCACAAAATTCTTTTAAAAATATATTTCTCCTCCAGAATTATGGTAAGACACCAGCAAAAATGTTCCTGAGAGCTGTGGACACAGCCAATAGGTCACACAGAAGGAGAGCACTCAGCATCTCTGATATCATTAAAAAACTCTAAACCCTGCACAGGCATTATTTTGTAGCCATGAATCTTATGCAAGACCTGCAAAATATATTCTATATCAAAAACAGAAAAACAGCCAGTGCTTGACACATTTGAAAAGAGATCCTTAAAATGCACAAGAACAAAAACATGGAGATATTTTATGGACACAAACCCCAGCAATTAAATAAACTGTTTAAGATCAAACTGGAAGAGTCAGCGATGAACCCCCCATTCTTTGTTTGTTGCTTAGATGACTTGGAAGGTTGCATATTTTTCCTCTTTCATATGGGCAGTGTGTGCTGAGTGTGCAAAACATTTATTTAGCCTTCTTTGAGCATAAACAGAGAGTCTGATAGTACAAAAAAAGGTAGACGGAAAGACAGGAACATCAAAAAGCATACACTCCCCTGTAACTGTTAAAAAGCGTTGGCTGCTCCTCAGGCTGCCCTACTTAGAAACTTTGATTGTGCATCCACTGTCATGAGACATGTTTTCCTCTCAACATCTTTTTAATCTTTTCAGACTGGTAGAAAACAGCAGTCTTTAGTTACCAGAATTTTGATGTTTAGCAGCTTCAAAGTGGTGGTGGTTTCATATTAAATCAAGCTGCAAGAAAAACTAGGACTGCAGGTATCCAGTGTGTTCACCAATTCTCCTTGAAGATGTTTTTTCTGCTTAGATAGAGGAAACATTTGCTACTCACTTCTCAGCAATATTTCACTAAGCGATGTTTTAACTTTTCAGAGTTTGTTTTGTAGAAGCTGTCCATAGCCACCCTCCAGAACATACTGTCTGCTATTGCCTGGCCAAAAAAAACCTGCCTGTTTTGAGAAAGGCTTCCTCAGCACTTCAGGAAAATGCTGCATTTACTCACACACAGATTGAGCCTCTTTTCTGACTTGCTGCACCATGAGGTACTGGGGGAACATCTCTCTCCTCTGGGGAGATCTATCCCCTTGGGCATAGCGAGCACCCTGGCTTGGCTCGTTCACCTGTGCTTCAGGGTCTAGCCAGCAGTCTACCTGCCAATAATATCTGCATTCATTCTTTCTATAGTCTGAGCATGAAAACATTGGCCACAGCACCAGAGGTGATTGCCAGGTACATACAAATCCAAGGGAGCAGGAGAGCAGGTTACTGAGAGCACGCAGACACTGCTATTTCCTCATGGGCCAATGGTGTATTCAGCTGTCGGGATGGTTGCAAATGCTCACCATTACACCAGTGATTAATGAAAGGGAAATGATTGCAATTGCAGATATACCCTAGTAGGGTCCAGAAGGAGTGGTAATGGAATTATGGGAGAAAGAAAAAAAGCTGTCTGGGAAAAAATAAAATTATTCAACCTATGAAGGAATTTCATCTAAAGCTCTGAATGCCTGTATTTATAAGACACTGATTCAATGCTGGAAAAGGGACTGTAGCTAACTACAGCCAGTGCCTCAGTTCCACCTTTGCCTTCTGTTAGTAAAATGGTCCATAAATTCACGTTGGGGAGCAGAAGAAACACCTATCCAGTGGATATTGCAAAACTCTGCTTTTCTGTGAGTTCCCAGAGAACGCTGGGAAGCATGTCTCAGTTCACCCATCTGGAAAGAACACAGGGAAGGACGACAGCCCAGCTAACTGTGAAAGTCTTGTTTAACTAAAGGAAGTCAATGATGGAGTTATTCTGCATCCTGACATTTACAATTCACCAGAAAATGAACCAATGTGCTGAACAGAAAGTGAGTTCCGTAACTGTATCTTCTAACAAGAATAAACAGGGCAGGTAAAAGTAGCATTTATTAGAGGGTACACGCAGGATAATGTCACATGGTTTCTCTTTATTATATTGCCTTTAAGGGAAGCTCTTTAGACTATACAAACCAGGGTGCTCTAACTGAAAGGTTAGATGTTAACAACCACACTGACTTGTGAATTGTTCTGAGCTTTGTGAATTCAGAATGTGATGCAGAAATTGCTGGTGATACTTTAATTTGAAGAATTTTAAAGGAAAATAAACAAGTTTTAAAAGACCATTAAACTTTTTGATTTAACAACTTGTTCTTTTCAAATTGTCCATTCATTAAAAACTGGATTTATAATCCCTTTAGGAATCAATGACATCAGTGGAACAGAATCACACTGTAAATTACAGAAATGAAGAAACAAAATATTCATACACAGCCACAGCACTTCTGAAAACACCATTAACAACTTTGTGGACAGCTTCTGCCTAAGAACTAAGCCTGGCCAACAGCTCTATCGTTGGGCTGAGCCAGGCTTTCCTGGAGCCACTGTAAAAGGAACTCACTTCCTCTGGAATTAAACCCCTTGCAGCACCACACCCCCTCTCCCAGGGTAAGTGGGTTCCCAACATAGAAGGAGACTCACTGTGGGGAGCAGGGACACTCTGGAGATGCCCGACTCAGGGCTATGGATGCACTGGTGCAAAACACACAGATGGGGTCCAAGTGCCTGACCTCCAGCTCCCCCACCAGCTTCTGCCCTACACACACAAAAACCCATGCCATACATTACAGATGTTTTGCTGTGTGTAAATCCCGTACTTGTAGAGGGCAGCAGGGTTGGTACTCAGGCTGATGACAGCACAAGGACGCCACAAAAGCAGCTGTGCACCAGAGCACCATCCCCAGCTTGACAGACCACATCATCATTAGTGCAGAGGGGTATTTGTGTTACACCCTGTGGTTTCTCCTCACTATTAGGGAACCATGCAAGACTTGGATTTGTACCAGTTACTAGTTCCCCATAGTCTATCAGAGTTCAAAGATCTTCTTTGAAAACACAATAATGCAAAAACAGCCACTTCAGCAGCTCCAGGAAATCCCTTCCTGGCACTCACAATTCAACTACCTGTCTCCTCTGACTATCCTCTCTTTCTCCAGCAGTGCCTGGGTACTTAAGAGCATCTTAGTTCAAGAGGCAGCGGCCAGAGGGTTAAGGACAGGCCTGTAGCTCAGAGCTGAGTTGACAGGATTTAATAGAAAAAGCATATATACTTCACTGCTTTCAAAAATACAAACAACTGACATATTATACCTTATCTCATCTATGCATTTTTACTTATAGGGGTATTACAAATGAGTTCAGAATACATGAATGCAATTCATAGAATCACCGAATGGCTTGGGTTGGAAATATAATAAATATCACCCAGTTCTAACCTCCCTTCCACTACACCAGGTATCTCTTTCTTCACAAGGGAAGTAAGTGACAAGAAGATCACAGTGGGGTTTTCCTTTGTGTTTTAAATTATGAATTTAATGGGTGAAGCACCAGGCATACCTGGGAGCCTGACTAGCTCCTGATAGAGGTGGGATGACCAGAGACATCAGGCTTAATGCCACTGGTAGAGATGATAAGGTAGCTCCAGCAGGCTCTGTGAAATGTCACATAGCACCCATGTAATAAATTCAGACCTTGTGTCTGGGTAACTTGCCATGACAGGGCAGTGGATACCTGTTAAGGTACAGACCTTCATTTCCTGCTTGCACTCATTAGCAATTAGTGTGCTAACAGAGGACATAGATACCACCATTTTTATCAAGATGTAACTTCTTTCATAAAACCCCATTCATTTAAATTGGATAAATACGAACTAGGGTATCAGAAACATAAGTGAACCCTTCTGTCTTGTAATTTTCTCTCTAATTCTGAATGATTTTTCAATGAAAAAATAAAAGATGCTGAAATAAATTTGCAACCTGAGATTTAAAATTGATAAATAAACTGTGATGTCACAGCATTCGGCTGCCCAATAAGCTGAAATCCAACTTCTGAAATCCACTGAAAACTGTGAATAGAACACTGCTGAACAAACAAAATGTTGGGTAAAATACATAATTCAGGTTTTTAAAACAAAATCATAAGAAGCTGTCTAAAGTTTTCAGATGAAGGCAACTATGAAGTACAACATGTCTTGTGTCTTTCTGCAACAAAAAATGCAAAACAAAGTTTAAGTTCTGGTACACAATACAAAGGCAACTGCTTTTGTAAATCTCAGTGCAATAAATCTTTTATGCGACAATTTCATATTACTAAACTGTCATAGCTTTCAGCTTATTGGCAAAATTATGATTTATAAAAAAATAAAATATCCCAGAGTGAATTTTTTTTTCAGTTAACAAGACAATCTTCTTATTTCAATATGGTTCTCCCTTCCACATTAGTCTTCCTTGAATAAATACTAACAAAATATCATGTTGAATTTCCCTTCCAAGTTACCACACAGTGTTCTCTGTAAAAAATAAAAAGAGAAGCTGATCTCTTCCACGGTGGTCAGTAATTATCCACCCTCTAGAGCACTGGCCAGCCAAGCATAACTCCATAAAAATACCATACCAGGCAACCAACACAAGAAAAAGATTTTTTTTGAAGTGTTATACAAGCCCAAAAATCTACCAGAGATACCAGAGCCTGATAGGCAGAATGTCCAAAGCTGAAGCTGCAAGGCTTGAAAATGAGGGCATTCCTTTAACTTGCCTCACACACACTGAATTATCCTCTGAAGGCACCTACAGTTTTGGCTTTAAAATACAGGGGTATAGCCTGGGTTAGGTAACTGAAGTGAGGAACCACATGGGGCAGCTGTGCCCTCTCTGTTGAGCTCATCATCTGAAGTGCCCCCAAGCACATCCCAGTCTAACAGGAAGGGATCATTTTATAGAGTGCTAAAAGGCCTAAGAGGTTCCCAGCTGGACAGGAGCACTGGAGCCCATCAAAGCCTGGAGATCTCATGCTCTGCCCTCACAAGGCAGCTCTGCACTAGTCCCACTCCTCAGCCAGAAAATCCCTGATATGACTCTAATAGTGGCCCTCTGAATAGCAGCAAATCCAGCCTTTTATTGTCTAAACTTCAGGCAAATCACTGTGAGAATACATCAGGCTTTGTGTGAGAAGTAATTTTTCTTTTTAATACAACTTACAACTCACACTTTATTTTTTCTCTATTTCTTTCTTCTGTCCACACATGTTCCATCACATCCACCAAGATCCTAGTTCTCAACCCACCTCCACTCCCCAGCTCCCTGTTCCAGTCCAACTAAGGCTAAGTCTAACACTCAATTTTAGCAGGTGCTCAGTCAGTTCCGCTAGTTGACAAGTATTTTGGCTCACGGTAACAAATATTTAGTAAACACCCAAAGGGAATAGCATCAAAATATGCTTATCACTTATCCTGAAGCCATCAATTCAGGCAAGGTAAGAGCTTGAAATTAGCAGAGTTTTGACTTTTGGCACAGGGTTGAATATTCATACACTCATAATAATATAAGAATTTTTTTTTCTTCTTAAATCACTGTTCACTAAGCACCTTTGAACCTCCTTTTGCTTTCAAGAGCATCCCATTTTTCCCTTCTCTCAACTCTCAATTAAAAAAAAACACAAAGCCCACCAAAAAAACCAACCCAGCCTGAGTGGAAAACCAGAAGGATAAAAGACTCTGTGTTAATACCGACCAGGCAGTAGCAACAGTATTGATTTACACTGCCTGAGAGTCCAGCTGTAAATCCAGTCATGGAGCTACCTTCCTCTAACAGTGAGGCTGCCCATGGTGGGTCCTCCCTCCTCTTGCCCATCCCCTCCCACCACAAGCTGGAAGTATTTGGCACAACACAGGTTATAACCCAAACTGACACTTGCATAGTGACTAATGGCCACCACTTGTGACAGCACAAGCCCGAGGCACCAAGAAGGTGAAAAGAAAAAGCTAAATGTTCTAAACGTGGCTAAGTATAATAGTAACGCAAATTTTTTTCTGGGTTTATAAACAATAAAGTAACGCTGAGCAGTGTGCACTTCAAATATGCTGTAGTGCTCCCCAGAAATACAATGGAATAGTTTCATTCCTTTAGGGGTCATCTTCAAAGGAGGAATTGTTTTTCCAGCTGAATAGAAACACTCTTTCACCACCAAGCTCCATGCTGGTAAGAATTCAGCATTGTTAGTAGATATCCCATCCACCACTGCCCCTAAACATCTATCAGAAATACCTTTCTTTTTCATTAGATTTGCCTCTGACAGAGCATGATGTCCAAAATCAAGGATATGACTGAAATTTTTCTCACACTTAGAAAAGATCACCGACTTATCAATTTTTCTTTCAGACCCTTAATCTACACAGTCTTTTCACTTACCATAGGTCATGTTCCCAGATGTTAGAGCTATATCCGCCTGCTTTGTGCTTTAACACAAATGAGTGAAAGAACAATCACTTGTACTTGACCTATCCAGATTCTACGACATTCAAGTTCAACTGTTCAGAAGCCATGAAACAGATCTCTAATCAAGATTTGTTTAAAGATAATGAAATCACTTGGGAAAAAAAAAAAAAGGAAAAAAAAAAGGATGGAGATTTTTACTTATTATCTGAGTTTAAAGCTTTACCTGGTAACTGGTAGACTCGTTTGCATAAGAAAGTTAACATTTGTACTAAAACCTTCACATGGCTGAGATCTGTAAAACATTTGCCAGCCCCGAGAGAGCTGAGGGGAAAGGAAAAAGTGGGAGTCTCCCAGTGAGGATATGATGATGCCCTCCTGGGGTCCCACTGCCCCTGGGAGGTGTTCTCAGCTCTGCTGTGCTGGGCAGCCCAAGACATGCCCCACAGGCCCTTGGAGCAGGCAGCAGGGCCCAGCCCAGAAGATGCACAAGCTCCTCAAAGCCACAGGAGCGGCTGCAACACCTACAGGCTGATCATTCCTGACACAGCATTTCCATTTATTTCCATTAGGAAATTGCAAGGCAAATTTTTCCAGCGTACCTGAGAATTAAGTAAAACCTTCATATATCGTGAACCTTATGATGAAATTAGCAGGATTTGGGACATTGACATCAATTACTTTCCCTGCTGCCCACAAGTCTGCAGCAGCAGAGGCTGTGACAGCAACAGCCTTTAACACCTCAGGGGCAGCAGCAGCCAGGCTTTACATTATGATCAAATTATTCAGTGTTCCCAAAGAACACAAGAGCTCCTGAGCACTACACACAAATGGAAATTGCTTCAGTCCTACTAAATATTGTAGAAATCATAAATCATTGACTGTGTGCCAAGACCTGTCCTCCTTTTCTGATTTGTACTGAACAGAGAACACAAAAAACCCTTCAGAGATTTCACCTTTATTTTAGGAAAGGCATTGACTAAGCAACCAATTTCTGTCCAGACATTATTACAGGATAAACAATTTCTAGTTTTCACAAACCAAACTATGCATGACAGAGCTGCACTGGCAAGCTATCCTACCAATCACTTATTTTTAAGAGTGGTTTGGCTTGTTCTGTGATATCATTAAATGCTCAGGTCTGCCCTTGGATGTACTCAAACTATTTTCAGTGTAGGACACTGCACAACCATCCAGAGGCAGAACTGTATGAAGCTGTAATACAAACTTGAACAGAATAAATGGGAAACCAGTATAATGCAGACCCTCCATCTGCTGGCCCTATCCCTTTCTCTTGTCTGATTTATGCCAGATAAGCTCTGAACCTTTCAGAACCTTCAGCAAAGGCCTGGAATGTCCTGAATACAAGCAAACTGAAAGAGTGTGGTGGGGCTATAGGGCACAGAAACACAGCCTCTCTACAGAACTAAGCACAGCAATCTGAAAATACCTCACCTTGAAATTAAACGGGATGGGACATAACACAGGTTTTTGTTTTGTGTGTTTTTAAAAAGGTCATTTCTCTCATACAAGTCTTGAAGCAAGCCGTCACAGGAATGTTATTACACTGTAAATTGCTTAACCAGTCAAAAGCAGTGAAATATTACCCTCAAACTGCCATCCTCCAACTAAACAGGAACATAAATCAGCATGACTGTTGCTAGTATCATACAAGACTAAGACACTGGCTGATCCCACCAGCCTTACTTTCTAACCATTGGTTGCCTTGGGCTCTTTACTGTATAAATTATCCAGAAACATTAGCATTCTTTGTTGTTTCAATGTGATTGGAAGACTCTAAAGGATATTTCTGCATGCTGCTTAAGTGAAGGGTACTGCTTTGTGCAGTATCATGTGATCAACAAAAAAATCCCCGAGTACTGCTTGCTTGTGGGTGGTGCAGAGGAACAAGAAGTGACTCACTACTCATAGTGGAAAATTTGGGGGGAAAATGTTTTAAATAGTCAGGAAAGCACAAAATGGCAAACCACAATTATTTGACTTCCTACGCCCTATGTACTGGGTAACAAAACCATGTCTTTGATATGAGAATGATGGTCAAATGTATCAGAGTTAAGTGAACCAATTGCTGGGTTTTGCTCCATTCTCCTACTAGAGAAGGCCTCTACCTGTCCTGAATCTACAGAGTCCTAAGGAAACTCAGGAAGAAACTGGAATAAGCTACCAAATTCCAGTATGACACAACGGGGTCGGGGTGGGGGAGAACTCAAGAAAAGCACTTGGTGGAGCAAAAGCTCTCAATTTTCTCTCTTTCTTAAGATGCAGAAATAAAACACTGAAAGAAATCCATACATTTGAGATTAATAGGCAGATATTTATCCATGTGCCACTCTGGTTGCTAAGAGATTTCTTCTCTACAGCAGTGTTGTATAAACAATAAAGCATTTTTGTCCAGAAAGCAATTGTCTCACCTCACTGAATCAAGAGCCTCTCACTGCCATATCCCTTCTATATTGTTCTAATTCTGAGCTGTGAGGAAACTCCCTTACACAAAGAAAGTGCATGGATCTGGTTGGGCATGCTATTGTTAAACTTGAGCACATCAAGTACAACGTGGGCTTTCTGCAGCATGAGTAGATTCAGCTGAGAGACTATACATTTTAGCTCATAAGCCATAGGTAAATATGGGCTGAGGGGACAGCTCCTACAATTAATTCCTTACTGCTATGGTAATTTTCACCTGGGGGGAAAAAACCCACCCTGACCACAACATTAAAAATCTCTACATAACCTAAACAGCAGCTAAGAAAAATATTACTATTTCAGGCTGGTTTCAAACAGCAGTGCCTCAAAATTCACCTCAAAGGCAGAAACTTATTTTCATACTGTCCTTTATCCTGGAAGATGATTCAGAAGATCTATACATTCACACAGAAAAAATACCCACAGTGTAGATGGCTGCAGCAAATGTACTGCAGCATGTTAAGAGTCTCCTAACGTGCTCACTAGAACAGAAGGCAGTGGATTTCTCAGTGCTTTTCATTATATATAGTACTGCCATGGTCGAGAAAAAAGAGAAAAGGGCAGGGAAATGCTGACTCTCACCCAACCAAAAGATGCACATATGTTAGAGGAAATCTACATGTCGTTTAGGAAGCACATGCACCACTTCTCTGAGCATACAAAGATTATCTAATTCCCCCCTTAGGGGGATTTCACAAAGGCACACAGAAATATTACATGCCCAGGTTTCTGTAAAGGCAACTGGCTCCTTGATATGTTCTTGAAAAAATTATCATAAAATACAGCCAAAGACAAGAAATCATGGCAGGGCCTTATTTCTATGGAGCAGAGTACAAGGTGTCATTTATAAGGACACATCCTCAGAGCTGCCAAAGTAGCTGGCCTCTTTATCTGTCATTATGCCACAAACCGTAACTATTTTGCTTTATACCTTAGAGAGAAACAGTAATGCTGGAATCACACGGAGGCTCCTGACCTGAACAATGAGCAATGCAGTGCCTACTGAATTTTTCAGATCCTAGTTTGCTGAAGGGTTTTCTGCAGCTAGACGAATCTACAGCAGAGAAAAACCAGGCTCTGTAATCTCAGCCATGTATTTTCCTAACAAAAGAAAGTTGCTAATAACAGACTGTTACAGATCAATTCTGTAAAACAGCTCACCATTAAGAAAAGACAGAAACACTGAAATACCTTATTTCTGTAAAATTATCCCAAAAATGGATGTTTCAGAAGCCAAACATGTGACATAGTCCCAACACAAAGAAAAAATATCTGCCTCTATACACATCCCTTTTAAGTACCTGTATGTAAGACTAAATTATCATGCTATGCTTTGCTATTAAACCTACGAGAAAGCTCAGCATTAAACCCCACATTATAGTTACAAACTATTTTAAACTCACAGACAGTTCGCATATCACAGTAACATAAGTGGGAAATGAATGCACACCTTCTGCATCATCACTGCAATCAACTAATATCCAATTAAACATTCCATTGCTTTGCAAACCCCACAGCCGTGGTTACAAATGATATTTTACAATGTTAACAAATTACTTCAACAGCTACCAAGTTACAGGAAAGAACAAGCTTTTAGTACTTCAATTGCAAGGTAAGAAAATTAAAACAAAAGAATTCCTGTTCAGAATTTGGCACAGATCTAGATACCTTTTTCTTCCGATCCCGGGATCTTTTCCTGTGTTTTCTTTTTTTCTCAGTTTCTTCCTCAGCATTTATTTCTAAATCCCTGTTTTTCTTTAACTGTGATGCTGCGTGAGCCATAATGCATTAAAAATCCTTTACAACAATGCTCCCTTGTAAAAGGTGATTTCCTCGGGCACCTTTAGCCAGCCCTTACAGCAAATGTTCCGGTAATTGGAAGGAGATCTGTGACCAGAGCCAGGAACACGTTCAGGATTCAGAGATCAGTAAGCAGAAGCTTGCAGTCACTACAAAACCACATAGTTGTAGATTTCTTCCTATACCTTTCTGCACCTGAACCTTTGTAAAACAGTGCAGCCATCGTAATGCATTTAATGTAAATGAAAAAGACAGCTGGGACAGAGAAAGCTGTATTATGGCTGTATCCCCTGCCACCAGCTGGAAGTGTCTAAGTGACTCCACTGAAGGGGGAATGCTGAAAAGGAGCGCTTTCTATTAAAAAAAAATCCAGAACAATAACATATGCTGCATTGTTTTTTCTTCACTGATCTTCAAGCATGTTTTTAAAACCTATGAAAAAAATGAAGTGTTAGTGCTGTTCGTCTCTCAGCTAGTTTTGTATAGTAAGCCATTTAACCTACAATGAAATGGAGCAGCTCCTACTTTAGGTTAACTGCTGATAGTGACAAAAAAAATAAAATAAAAATTTCTTTTTACCACGGAGACTCTGACTGCATTATGTAGAAAACAATGCATGCATTGCCATATCTTAACAGTGTGTCCTTTATAATGATTTTTCAATTCCAATACATTTTGTGAGAGAGGATTACAGAAAGCCCTGTTGTATTTTTTCCCTTTTTTTTTTCCCCAACATACTTATTACAACACATCATACAGAAAGAAAGATGCAATCACACTGGTGTGTGAAACAGGCATTTAATTCATGGGAGATTTTCTGGCACTGTTCATTTACGTGGTCAGAAAGAGAAATCGGCACTATTTCCGTGTAGTTGGAAATGTACTTTTAGGCTTTTATGTCAAGGCTTGCTTCAATCATCTTACTATTTTTGCCACCTGAGTCCTCAATGACTGCAGCTTTTGAATATTCATTATGGGAGGTAAAATAGCAGCAGTATTAAGGCCTGCCGGAGCATATTTTACTAGGATGAACACAGAGCAAGCATCTAGTAAATAAGGAACCATATTTTTTCTGCACAAATATGAACAATCAGCAGCTTGCCTCAAAACTGCTGTTTTTTAACCTTTCCCAGTATTCCTAGCAGCGTGCTTCACTGTAATGAAGATTAGCGTTTTAAGGCAGTCTGATTTCTTTCAGATAAAACCCAAAAGTCTCTCCAAGCGAAACCAGTGTATTTTACATGGTACTAGCATTTTTTTCCAGAAAGAAAAAAACAGATTCTGTTGTAAAAATTAAGTTAAATTTAAATTTGAAGTGCAATTAGCCAAGTCAGTCTGAATCTTCTCAGGGCAACATAAAATCCAGAGATGTCTCACACATTATAAATATTCTTCCCCTGAACTTGAGAGACATTTTTTGAGTTCTGGTTGCTAAGGTCCAGCAAGCAACATGCTTTAGTTTTCACATAACATGGCTAAAAGAAAAATAATCTTTTAAATCTCCAAAACAGAAACTACTTTGAACACATGGTACATTGTCCAAAGGACAGCACATAGTGCACTGTTTGCCTCCTGTTCACAAACTAACAAAACAGGTTTAAAAAGTTGTTTATTTTGGAGGGATTTTCAAGAAATGCTCAAGGATGGAGGCCACAGTTGTGTGACCTTAGAGATTTTTCTTCCTGATGCAGTAAAACCACAGTTTCTGTGTGCAAGCAAAGCTCCTGCACCTATACACCACCATGTGACTCTCCATACTCCCCCCTCCACAACTGGAAGATTTCTGAAGCCTCACATAATGCTGCCTTTGTAAAGCACTGCACTTGGGCAATGCCTGGTTTTGAACCAGAAGCAGTAACCTCTCACTTCTCTATGTTCTATAGAGACTTGAATAAACACATTTCTAAAGATGCAAAGAGTACATCCCAAGGATGCCCAGAGCCTGCTTTGAACTGCAAGGCACCACTGCAAGCTGTCAAAGGCCATGCTCAGGCAGGCACCTGGATTTTGGCCCAGCTCTTCAAGGAAACCGAGGGCAGCAGTGAGAAGACTCTGCTCTAGCACAGGAGAAAGGAGCTGGCCATATTGCTGATTTATGGGGGCTGAAGAAGGTACCTCGAAAAGGACAGTGACCTCAAGTTCTGGTGGGAAGTGGAAGACTACATGTGCCTATTAAAAAAATAAAAAAAGCAAAGAAAAAGCACCCAAAGCTTTACTTTCTAGCCTACAAGCTGCCTGCATGACCTTGGCAGATTTCCTCTTGGAAGCCCAGATCTTTCTCTGTAAAATAAAGTTGACATTAGTTCCCCTGTCTGACAGAACGCAGTTATCAGGGAAGTGCTTAGAAAATACAGCAGAACCAGAACTGAAAGTGGATTCAACAAAATTCAGTAGAGTTGGATCCCTCTTATTCCCAGCACATTTCCATCTGTATTTGAAAGGCTCATCAGTCTTTGCCTTAGGAAACCAACTTTATTCAAGCCACAGCTGAAGTGAACGTTGCTGTCATTCACCGCTTGCTGGTTAATCCTGTGACGTCCTATAAACCTTTTAACCATACAAGTCTGTAATTTATGCCTAAATAACCTCATTAAATGAAAATACAAATAATGCATTATCAAGTGTTAGGTGTTTAAAATACTTGAACCATACTTTTAAAAATGCTGGCACAGAGAATAACATATCCTGCTTTAATGCCCAAGTGCCACCTTATGCACAGGTTGTATTCTACGCAGGTAGAAAGCAGCCCAAGCTTTTATTAAAGAGAATAAATGCTAAGAAATGAGGATAATAAGTGAACTCACCCAATCCCTTGAGAAATGCATAAATTGGAGGATTTTATCTGTCAGCCAAGACTGCTTCATCCCAGGGATCTTTTCAGCTAATTAATCAATTGGACATAACATGCAGATGTTTTCATTATGTGGATTACAATCCCCGCTTGAACTACAGAGTCCAGAGTTCTCCAGAATTAGATGTCAGAAAGAGAAAATGCCTTTTCAAGCTACGGTTTTGAGAAACTATCTTTTAGCTATGATTAAAAAAAAAAATCAACATAAGAAAAAAAAAAAAGCTCCCTTATAGTAGGAGAGATACTAACTAGGGAGATTTTGTATAGCTTGTAAGCTAGGATACTCTCCAACAGAAAAGAGGGTACAAGAAAAGTGTGAGTAAAAGATTCAGACTCCTGTGGAAAAGCAACTGTATATGTACAACTCCTGCTTTTGGGGAAATGGTGAACTGGCACCATTCACTGCAAGGTGGCACTGCCAGATGAAAGCTGGATAAAGTGTGAAGGTTTTCACGCCAGGTATGTCATAACTCACTTCAAGGGAACTGGGCAATGGAAATCTTTATCAAGTGTTTCTTTTCAGACTTCAGTAAAATAATTAAGCTATTTGATTTCACCCTTAATTACAAAGTTAATGAAATGCCAATGAGTGTTTCAGAACAATCCATAGGGTCCTGATAGAGAATGATAAACTGTATCTTACTTGAACAATGGGAAATTTACACTTTCTGTTAGCACAAGGATAATGTCTACTTAGCTTCATCTACTCACAAAGTCATAATAATAATGGCTGGAAGTTATTTTATTAACTTGAAATTGTGTCATTTGGTTTAGCTTAAGATGCTAGTCCCACTGTTAAAACAAGATTCAAGAGACTGCAAAACAGCATTAGCATATAACATTGAGATGTATTTGGGAAGAAACACAAAAATGTATGGAAGGAAAAGGTGTTGTTCATAATCTAATTACTTGCGTTAATTCATCAATTGGTCAGCAGCTTATAGAGCAAAGATAGTACTATCACTTTACAGTTTTTTTAAACAAATTATACAGCATTAAAAAAAAAAGGCACTCATGAAAATATCGGCTTACTGAGAAAATGCCAAAAAATAGATTTATGAAAATCTGATGGGTTTTAGGTAAGATGGAACACCACAGAAACATTCAACATTTACACTTCTCAGATTACTATGGATCCAAAAAGGCTTCTAATCACACACAGTGCAAGAAGGTCACTATGACAACTTTTACTGGTAAAAAAAGTATGTTATATTTTCCCAAAGACAAAAAAAGCACTATAGGTAGATTAGAAATAGCAGACAGTAAAGGAAAGGGAAACACATGGAGAGAAGTAAACCCAATTCTTATTAGGTTATTCTTACACTGATTAATTTCTGAGCTTTCTGGTGCAGAACAAATGCCGCTATTGCCCCACTTTGGATTATGTTGAGTAAAGCAATGGAAATGAAAAAGGAAACAAAAAAAAGAAGAGCAAGACTTACTAGAAATAAAAAAACAACGCAAGAAAATAACATTTGGGGAGAAAACTAGGCAGAAGAAATTTGAAAACATAAACCAAATTCTTTGTGAAATGGGTTAACCATAAAAAACTCTCCAATGAGTCTTTTAAGATTCATCTGCTTATTCGTTAGACTAGCAGGCCTTGTCTCTCTAAATCAAACAAACAAAACCAAATAGGACTAAAAACTTATTTAGCATCCAGTTTTACTTTTTAGCTCCTGTTCGCACATTTGATGTCCAGCATAGGATGGACCATCTCCAAACCTGCAGAAGATCAAGGTCACTAAGTAGCAAATTAATGGAAAATAAGAAAGGTTCCGTGTTGTTGTATTGAGTTTCTCTTACCACCTACTCCTTCTAGCAGAATTTTATTTTGGCAATAATAATCCCAAAGAAACTCGGGAAACATGACAGTCAGAAAGGGATGTATGCACTAATCTAAAGAGCAGGAAAATACTTAAATTGCATTTTATATACCACTTTTACAGTGCTAACCCCTTACCTTCTTTGAATTTACAGTATAAAATTTGGAATTGTACTTAATTATCCTCTGTTTCTTATTTGACTTCTCTAGGGCACAAGAGCTTAAAAGTGCTCTGGAAATGACACAAATTCACTGATGCAGTGATAAAGGTGATAGGCTTACTACTTCTTAAATGACCCTTAAATTTTCTACTGGAAATTTAAGTAGAAATTATAACAATTGTAAAAACAAAAACAATTAAACAAACAAAAACACACACCCAAACAAACCACCACAACAACAAAAACCAAAAGTGAACCAAACCATCCCAAAAACCCTAAATGCTCTCCAAAACACCCACACAGAAAACAATTATAGAATATGCTTTTCACTAAGCTCTCTCCCAACACATTACCTGCCTTCTGAGCTGAAACAAGATCAAAGCAGCAGCTGCTTTTGAGCTCAAAAAATGAAGTGCAAAATTACTATTTCTCCATCCAAGGATGAGAAATTTGGCTTAACTGATGAAATTAGACCTCCTGTGGTCCAGCTTACTCAGAGTATGAGGATGGCTGACACGTTTGTGAATTTTAACTTCAAGTTGGATGCATGACTTTTAAAGAAAAGTACTAGAGGTTTTTGTTTGCCCTTAAGACTTGCACTCTAAATCTGGACAGTTCAAAAGCTGACTCAAGGCTCACTCAGCCCATGGCTTCAGGGGCAGCGGAAATGGGAAAATAAATCTTCAGCTGTCCCAGGCCACCACATATGCACAGTTGGGAGAGGGAAACGATGTGATCATGCACCAGCAGAGGAGAAAGGACTTCAGAGGACAGGAGCACCCAGGACTGGAGATGACCAACCCTGACTTTCAAAACAGAGTGATTTTGTTTGAGGCCTACATAGAGAAAGGGATCTCACAGTGACAAATTAACTCTTCTGCAAAGGTGGTGTAAAGAGTTTCATCTCTGACGCATAACCAACTCAGGAAAAGCTACTGATGTATCTTATTTATAGAGGCACACTAATTGCAACGTAGATTTTGTAGGGGTTTGTGGATGGAACTGCCAAGCAGCCCAGGAAATGTATCCAATGCAAGGAACACCGATAAGAAAAAAATATATATAACCGTGTAGTGGTTTTAGTTCGCCAATTTTGCCAGTATGAGATTTCCCAACCAACGTATCAATTTATATCGCTGATTTAGTGTTGGCCAAATTGCCAGGGCACCCACTAGAATGATTTACTCATTTCCTGCTGTGAGATTTTTATTACTAGAAACTATAAGAAAAAAAAGAATAAAACTCAGAATAAAACTTTTAGAATACTTCTCCTCCCCCCACAACTTCTTTTCTTTCCCACTGACAACATATAGAAACAACTCAGCCAGTTTACCATCTTTTAAATAAAAGTCTTTCACCCATTTACTTGGGAGAGGAGAGATCTCTCTTCAGTCTATAGAGATTTCCAAAAAGAAACAGTTTTCTCATGGCCTGGATGTTACAGAGAATCAGCTGCCTGGGAGAATGGAAATCTGATCACTGTAAAAATCCCTTCCTCGACTAACAGTATTCCCACAATCATTATTGAGGGCCACATCAATTTATGGCGCACATTTTAAGGATTATAACAGTTCAAACAAAAACTCTCTTCATCTTTGAAAACAGAGGTCTTTCTTCTTCTTCCCTGGGAGGCAGCAAGGATTTTCATCTCTTCTCTATTAAAACTTATGAAATCAGTCATTTCAACATCTGCTTACTCTAGCACCAATGCCTCTGCTCATATCTACAGTTAAAACATTCACCCACCCCATAATCCTCTGCAGGGAAATAAGAGTCTCTTCTCCATAGCTTAAAAGATAGAAATTTCAGTCAACGACTCTCCTCCTTCCCTCATCTGGGACCTGACTCTTCCTTTTGTCTGACCTCAGTGTTTTCATGCTGTTTCTGTGTTTATCACCATCTTGGTCCTTTTCTTTCACTCAGGAGAGAGAACAAAGTGTCTGCAAGTCTCATTTTGGGCAGTGAAAGAGTTAATACCTTGCCCAGGCCTGCAGATGATTATGAGATTTTTCCAGGCCGTGGCTGGGAGCTAGAGTCTTTTCAGCAGCCGCATTGGGCTGCACTAGGATCTTAGCAGGAAATGAGTAAATAATTCTAGTGGGTGCACTGGCAATTTGGCCAACACTAAATCCGCACCATAAATTAATGCGTTGGCTGGGAAATCTCAAATTGGCGAAATTGGCGAACCAAAACTACTACACGAATTGGTGTTTCCACCTGGTTGAACCAAAACCACGACATCTTTTTGTGGATAATATGTGCAATTGATGAAAGCTGTGAGATAAAGATTTAATTAGGAGGAAAATGGGCAAAGCATGTATTAAGTCATAAGGTTAAGTAGACTGATGATATATGAGAAAATATATGGTGTATTTATGGTGAAATGCCTAGGGGTGGAGGTTGGTGTAAGAAATTTTTCCTTCCATTTAATTTAGTAGTTTTTATTGTTTTAAGTAGAAGTTGTATGCTTAATGAAATTTTGATAATAATTTTTTGGATGCGTTTCACAAATTCGAGGGGTGGAATGTGGTGGTTTTAAAAGATTTCCTGAAATTTTTCTCTGCCAGGACCTGGGCAGCCTCCTTAGGACCTAACAAGGGCCACTCTGTGTCTGATTTTTAATACTGACACATCGTTATACCAATGAGAAAAGTTGATGTGTCTTTGTGAAACGCACATGTAAAGACAAAAAACCCCGGTAAAGCTCTCTTTCATTTCTGGTCTCTCGGAAGGTAAGTAGCCCGGCGGGGTCGGGCCGGGCCGGGCCTGGCCCCCAGCGTGGTCCCCCATTCCCCAGCCACAGGGGCCAAAGGAGATCTGGTCCAAAGGAGGCTGCCCAGGTCCTGGCAGAGAAAAATTTCAGGAAATCTTTACAAACCACCGCAAACCTCTAAATTGTTGTGGAGCAAACACGCCAAAAACTTTCTTCCCATTTGTCCTCTGCCAAGAATAATATTATTAAACCCTGTATTTACTTGGAACCACTGAATGTGCAACAAGCACGCATTTTTAAAAAATTATTTTTCTACCTTTTTTGCCCTGCAATTCAAACACCACACTACAGCCTGGACTGAAACTCCCAAGCAGAGTGTCAGTAGATCACTAGGAAATGGCATTAATCTGGTTTCACACATCTTAAGGGGTAGAACTTATCCCAAACTGACACTAGATCACAGTAACATAGTTTTCAACCCTCACTTGGAACTACACAATGGTGTTCTGAAACTGTATATTCAGAATATTAACTTCCTTCAGATTACTACTTTCATTGATTCTCTCTGCCTAGTTCACCATGCCCACTAGCTACTTCAAGCCACAGTAGGGCAATCAGGAGGTCAGTGGAATGATGCTATAGGGCACCAAACTGAGTTTTGATCAGGAAATTTTGTTAGATGTGCCTGCAAATGACACCAACAGAGACAGAAAAGCTACCCCTATATATATAGGAATAATTACAAAAGCAGGTTTGGTATCAGTTTTGCACTCCCATACGCAGAACTTGAACACTGCCTGTGATCTGATAGGAGGATCAATCCCATCCTGGGGAGCTTCAAAAAAAGAAACGCAAAATGCCATTCATCAGGATTTTATGATTCAGCTACAAATTTCACCCTGAGTGGTCAATTAATCACTGCTGCATCTGTTTACTTCTGCTCTAACACATGAAAGCAATATGCTCACACATCCAGTGAACACTGAGCCCAAGCTGGGGTTTCCTCCAATATAAGGAAAGCAGGCATCAAGGAGGTGGCTCTCAGAAGCTCCTCTGTCAGGTCATCCACTCCCCAAACAGACACGAGTTATTCCCTGCTCATCTCAGATGGAAAACTCCCTGTCTCAGAGTGGTTTAAAAATAACCCAAAACAGCAGGAGAAAAAGTCTTTGTGGTATTTCAAGTTTCTCAGTATTTCAAGTCCCTCCGCCTGCTGTCTCTTTTTTAGAGCAGTAGCAGTCTCATAATAATGAAAGCTACACAAAATGCTTTTATTAAAAACCACTGCAGAACCTGCAAAAGTGCCAGGAAGTGAATGTGCTTAAGCAAATGAAGCTACCAAACAGAGTGCAACGGTATCAGTCACAAACAGATGCAACACCTTTGCCTGTAGGTCACTTTCCAGTACCCTTTAATTAGTATTCTTTGATTTTTGTTAGGTTTGAGTCAGAAACATATACTTTAGGCTAAAAGGAATTTTGACCAAGTGAGCCTTTCCATAAATGATTGCACAATATGTATCCAGGGGTAGCAGGCCTCAGCCTCTCTGCTTTAGCAAGATACTACGATCATGAAAATACCGTTTAACCTTCCCCACCACAACACAACCCCAAAAGGCAAAGCACTTTTAACTTTGGACAAAGGTAGCACTTTATCACCTTCTGAAATGGATTATTGTCCCCATCCACTGCCAACAGCAGGGAGCTGCACTGAGTGACCTAGTGCCCGCATATTTTCTGTTGCCAAGCTCTACACGTTATGAGCAGCTTACTTGTTTTATTTTGAAATAAAAAGTTGCTGAGCAAGTGTAACAAAGGACCCATCTGCAAAGGTCACAAGAAAGAGTCTTTGAAGTTGCCAGCATTTCCCAGTTGCCCCAAGACTTCCAGCTGTATAACTTTTTTTTGTTTAACTCTGCGGTGTAAAAATGCAGAAATTATGAGAAAGGAAGAAAAATGGCTCCTTGGCTGTTTGTAGGGTAGGTGGTTTTTTCCTTTTTAATTCCCCTGAATTACTTGGATACATAAAAAATCTACTACTGACATGCAGTATTCCTAAGACAAGGAGAACAGGTACATGTGAGCCAACGAGGAGAGCCTATCACTGCCACATTTGAGTGCTGGATCAAGGCTGCCTCAGCAAGTGTAGAGGACATATTTACTCACTCTGACTTTCATTGCAGACTTCCCACTTTAGCCAAACTAACTGCAGAATTTTCAGTGAAGACACTAGTCCCTGCCAGTATACACACAATTTCTTGACCTTTAAGGAAACATTTGAAACTAAAATATAAAAGCAAAAAAGAAACCTCCAACCCACTCCAGCATAAGAAACTCATTTAATTAGATTCTTTAATTATTCATTATTCCTTTTCCTATGTTGAGATGACCATCTTTGCCTCATCTCCAAAGGACTGTCTCCATAATTAAGTCAGGGAATCATTAAAATCACAACATGCTGCCCAAGTGAGATTCTAGTGCTTTACGTGTTCTGCACACTCCATGCAGCAGTAAGCTGACTTTTATAGGAAAAAAAATTCAAAAAAGCAGATTCATTAGCAATCAATAACAAGATGCAGAAGGGTATCAAATGCATGCTTTTCAGGTGACATTTTTCTCACTTTCTGTTAAGTAATTCATCTACTGTCATAAAATCTACAAGTTTATGCTTAAAACAACTGTATGTGAAAATTCTTAGTTTCCTTAAAATAACAGTCAGTATTGCAAAGAAAAACCCCCAGGGTAATTTTAGAAACAGAGATGTATATTTTACCTCAAAAAAAAAAACAAAAAAACAAAAAAACAAAAAACCCAAACCCAACCAAAACCTAAATATTCCCAAATCAAACAAAAAAATCCAGCTATTAGTACTTTGATACTAAAACCCTGCTGAAAGAAACCCTTGGAGCAAGAAAGGTAACTATGAAAGATTCATTAAAAATAAAAATCACTGCCACTAAAAAAAGTCAGAAATGTTTTGTTTCTTCATAAATTTCACGTAAAACTATTAATATTCACAAGAGGTCAAGTTCTTTTTTGGCCTAACAAGAGCAAGTGGGCATATGAAAAAAAACCACTTACTTGTATAATAACGAGAATTACCACAGAATAAGTGCATTGATGTGGTGCCTGAAAGCCCAGATAATGCTAGTGGCTTATTCAGAACAACAGAATGTGGCAATTCCTGTCTAGATCTGGCTGCAAGCTGAACGCACACTACACAAGGGGTGGGAGGAAATGTATCCCTCCTGCTTTAGATGGAGTGACTGCAAACAGCAAAGGATGAAGTTGGAGGGGGAGCTGTTTAGTTTGTATTGCATGGCAAACAACATACATCAACAAAGTTCATGCACCGGGGATGTAAACACAAAAGTAACAGCCTGGAAGACACAGGAAAGAAATCTTTCTCTCCTAAACAGCTTTCCTTGGGTCTCAGCTGGAACACTGTGTCCTGTTTCAGGCATTAAATTTCTAGGAAAAAGTTGTCAGCTGGAGATGTGAAGAATTTATTGCTTTAACTTTGAAATCACTTTTCTTCAGAAAACAACCTTAAATGCTTCCCTGAATCTGTGGTTAGTAATAAATAGCTTTGGACATGCATATCCATAGGAAAGACAAATACCAACCACCACTGACCCTTGCTCATTTGCCTGTCTCCCCCCAACAGCCCTCCTGGCTTTTCCTTTTCCCCCCAAAATAGGCAAATCCAGATGACTGGAGGCAAGCCTACATAAAAGCTAAAGATTACTCTTTTTCAATTTTTTAGAACTCTTAAATTTTCTGTTCCTGTGATTAGTTGTATTTTAACCTAGTGTCTCAGTTTGAAAGACAGGTATTTGCTAAGAAAAGGCAAGAGCCCTTTCCCTGAGATGGAGAGTGTGACTCTCTCCCCTCCAATTATTGTAATTTTGGAATCAGGGGCTGTCAGGCAAAAGGTATGGGGATAAGAGTAACAGTTCTTAACTAATATATCTAACAAGGCAAACAAAAGAAACAACAACAGCTATAAAAATTGACACCAAAACAGAACAGTGTAAGTCAGTTCCAGCCCTTTTTGGCCACAGACTCCCTCTCTCTGCGCTCAGTTACTGGTGCTGTGGGCAGGGCAGGTCCCGTGCAGCTGAACAGGCCCGGGGGGATGGCAGCAGTGGCCCAGGGACAGAGGAGCAACTCCCCACTGGTACACTGGTCTGGTTAAACTTCCAGTCCTAGAGATCTCATGTATCTGAATCTGTCATCATCTGGAATTTTTTGGGATGAACTGCAATCAATCTGGATTTGTCAAGAGGGAACTATATAAAAGTAATTTAATTTTATTTGATTAAAAGGTGACAGGCATTGGAGACTGAAGAAAAGCAATATTTGTACCTGACATTCTCATAAGCAAGGTAAGGAAGTGTTGATGAAAAGATTGTTAGATTAATCCAAGAGGGATCTGGTAACTGATTAGGAACAAGATACCAACATTCACTGTCAAAAAGGATTGATATTCTGCAAGAGTCTGTCCTGGATTTGCTTCTCTCCAATGTTTTATTAATGATTTGGGCAATAAGAAAAGTTTACTACCAATGCAAACGTGAAACTACAAGAAGCATGTGCATTTTAAAGAGTGAAACATTAGACCAAAATGATAAGTAAGACCCGATGAATGGTATGGGGGGGAAAAAAAAAAATCAAAACAGATGAATTTCAGTGAAAATACAGAGGAAATACATTTTTCACAGGCTAGAGAACAAGTAAGGACTGTTCTTCAGCATTGTCTGCAGGGTATAAAACCTTGCAGGTTGAACACAGGACAACAGACAAGCAGCAGAGTAGAGTGCAGAAGGTACAGCTGCACCGTGAAATCATCTTTCTCTTCTGTTTAGTATTTGCCAAGCTGCAGGTATACTGTGACTGACTTCTGCTATTCTGCTGCCAGGAAGATAGGAATATTTGGGAAACAACAAGAGCAATCAGAAGTCTGTAAAACATGTTCTTTTTTTGCCTGAAGAAAAGATGACTGATGGAACATGGCAACAGTTCTGAAGTCCATCAAAACCTGACAAAATGCAGAAGAAAATTGTCCGTTCGCCACCATTACTACAGATGGTAATAGGAGTAGAAAGTTTCAATAGTAGCAATCAGATTTGGGTGGGATACTATGGGAATTTTTAACACTAAGGAAACTCTGCAACAGCATGCAAGGGATCAGAATGGAAATTTTATGACTTTCCTTTGTAAAATACATATAATCCACTTGGTCATTCTTAACATCTGTGCTGCTTGGGACCACCCTATGAGCACTGTACCAAGAGCTAACCCAGCTTCCAAAAGTCTTCAATTTTTGGCATTAACTTGCAAAACCACTACATAAAATCACAGCTATTTAGAGAAATCAGAATAATTGATAATGCATCTCTTCTAAAGATTGTCTTGGTTTGAAAGATGAGTGTTTGTTAAGAAAGGCAGGAGCCTCTCTTGAAAAGGACAATGTAAACCTCCTCCCTCCAAATTACTATAATTTTGAAATTAAGGAGCTCAGGCAAAGATATGGGAATAGGAATAAGAGTTCTTTGATAGGAAACGTTAAAAAAAAGTACAGTAATTCAAAAAGAACCAAAACACTGACAGAGTCAGAATACAACCTGACACCCAATCAGTCAGGGTGTTTGTAGCAGTCTGATTAATTGGTGGCTGCAGTCTTCCTGGAGTGACAGATGTGGCTCTGTTGAAGCAGTGGTCCTGTAGAAGGGTGCAGTTTTCCTCTGAAGGCCCAGTGATAATATTTCCACATCATCAGGTCTGGTTTTTCCTCTGGAATCCGGTGGAAAAAGGCTGCCCTGATGTTCCAAATCTCAGATTTTATCTAGGTAGAAAATGCTTGGCTCCTCCCCCTGGGTGGAGCATCTCCCAATGGGATGATGTAATTTTATCAGTCATACAGTAGTACTCAATGGCCCATTAACAGAAGATATCTTCCTGGAGGAAGGATGAGTTGCGGAAAAGATAAAGAACACTGCCCATCTGGTTTTAACAGGTGGTCCATTAACAGAAGGTATCTCCCCTGGAGGTAAGTATCACTGCCCCACCTGGTTTCAACAGATGGTGATTGAATATGTATTTTAGTTACATCCTGATCTGCAAGCCAAGACAAAGATATATCACATAGCTTATAAAAGCACTAAAAATATTAAAATTTGATTTATAGCTCTAGAGCTGCTTTCTAGAGTTACAGTGTATATTCTGAAGGATGTTCACAGGCTGCATAAAGACAGACTAACAAATGTTCAAGTTACACAGGCCACAATCCAGTAGAACTGCAGTTTGAGTAGCTGTGTAGTTTGTCAGAGGCTACAGACACAACGATAATCAAAATCAAATTTTGGACTGCATCACAAGAACTGTGTTTGTGAACAGCAAATGAACAACTTACATACTATTCAGAAAAAAAACCAAAATCAAACAATCAAACAAAAAAACCCCAGAAGCACTAATCAGAATCAGCCAGTTCTCACAGACTCCCACTGCGTAGGCTGAATAATCGTCTCATCGTGATAATAGCCTTTATGATAACCATGATCTCACCACTGCACTCAAAGATCCAATCTGCTGCTGGTACTTTCACACCCACAAGGCACATTTGCTCTTTGCATTTGAAGAAAGTCCTACTCTGCAGCTCCAGCCCTTGGCTGTTAATGCAGGCAAGGTGTAATCTTGTTATTTTTTATGCCTTTGCTTTCAAGCCACTAAACCTATAGATTTCCTTTGCGGACAGACTAGGACAGACAAGAACTTCTATTGTTATGAAGACATCTCCCATTCTGCCATTAATTCAAAAACAAATAGCAGAGTTATCAACAGTAATAAAAGTACCTGATAAATAAAATAAAAATTGAGATACAATTTTATGCTCTGTAGCTCATTTTTGCCATTTAATGTGGGAAATAGAAAGATAGAATCTTCCACAGATACTGAAGGGTTTGATTTGCAGCCTTGGAAGAAGCTTGGATTGATGTAAAAATAAAAGTACACAGACATTAAGCAGAAAAATTATAAACATATGTTTCTATAGTTATAAGTAAGAATATGCCTTAAGTAAGTAAGAAACTGTATTGGATAAGATGGTGAAGGGTTTTATAGTGTAGTAATGTAATTGTATAGAATTAGCTAAGAGTTGAGATGTTACAATAGAAGTATATGTGTGTAAGTGTAAAAATAGCTCATTGGATAAAAGTATATGCAGTGCAGCAGAATTAAGTAAAGATGATAGGTTAGAAAAACAAAATAGTTTGTAGCAACTTTCCATTGGATTAGAATGTTACATATTGTCTTGTAATGAAGAAACTTGTGACTACTTTGAGCTATGTTTGACTTTTTGCTCCTTTAATATCTCACAGCCTTTCAGGCTGATTTATATCTGAGTAATAAATAATTTTTAGCCCGACAGCAGTCCCATCCCTTTATTAAAGCAACAATAATAAATGGTACCCCACCTCTGTGAGGCGAAAACGTCAAAACTGGGAGTTGTTGCCACTCCAGTGGACATTATTTATTTGAATATTCACATCCTAGAAAGGAGAGTAATTGGGACCCATTTGCAGCTGAAAAGAAGCTAAAATGGTGTTCGCTTGTTCGGCGCCAATTCCGGTAGAAGAATCATGCTGCAATGGTGAGGCAGGTGAGCATTGTGGAACTGAGATGGGCCAAAATATCTCAAAAGAACAAAGGGATGTTCATGATAAATGAAAGACTTTGATAAGATTACATTCTCATTCAATTCCTAAGCAAGAGGTCAATGAATCTATGCTTGAGAAGTTCTTAGAGGTAGCTGCGGGCATCCCCCTCCTGCTCCTGGCACGGCTTTTTCCTCCGCTCCTGCCGCAGGCCCCCTCCCTCCTCCCCTGTCGAGCCCCTCCGCAGCCATAACCAATATGCAGCCCTCAAGACCTCATGTGTGAGACGGAAAGCGTTGCGAACATTGATCACAAAAAAAACCTATCGGTTTCCCTGAAATCCAGCCCCAAAATTCAGCAGAAATTCTCACAAGCCCAAAATTCAAAAATGGCGCCGTTGGGAAAAAGTCCTTGCATTCCAGGTCATGCGCACTTGCTTCTGTACATCAAGATGGCGGCGCCCTCCACGGAAGTGCCGTACAGCAAAATGGAGGTGCCCTGTTCCTGAGTTCCATGCAACAAGATGGTGGCCCCCAGTGCCACACATGCACATTGCCGCAGACACCATCTTGTTACCAAAGAGTCCGCTGGCCTCCTGCTGCAGCACCACCCCTGGCCGCTCCTATTATTGCAAGGAGGGGGGAAGAAGAGACAATATCGCAATTTTTCAAAGAAACACAGATGAAAGAAGCAGATTTACAAAATATAGCTCAACTATCTTTGAAGAAAGAACTAAATTTACCTTCTTCAGATACGAGGGACTCCTCGACTTTTAAATCAAGTGCTGTTAGAAGACACCATAAATACAATTAATTGACCAGAAATAAGGAGGAAAGCATTGAAAGATAAGCTTTTTGACAAGGCCAAAGAACAAATTATAGCCATGCCAGTCAGATATGGAAGACAGAATGCAAATCCAAGATGGGAACCTATGACACATGATGAGATCAAAGATTTAAGAAAAGCAATTAAAGACAATGGCCTAGGCTCTGTACTTTAAACAACTATTGAAGGGGACATTCAAAAATTATGATTTAGTTCCATATGACTGCAGATACATTGCTTCCATTACTTTAACACAGAGTCACAGTATATTCTGTAGGACATAAAATGGCGAAGGTATCTCAATAAATTGATGGAAAACTTTGCTGGAGGTCTGAATGCTGCTCTTACAATAGCACATTTGGCAGGAGATGCACCTCACGATAGGCCTGAAGATCAAGCAACTGACCTACCTCGAGTTGTGATCACTGACATCAAAGATGCTGCTCGGAAAGCAATCCTACAAATCCAGCCAGCAGGAAGCCCACAAGGTATATACACAGAAATAAAACAAGGAGCATTAAAGCCATACCCTTCATTCATAGACGGTCTCACACAAGCCATCGAAAGGCCATGTAGTGATGATGTAGCATATCCTCATCTGCTTCAAAGCCTTGCTCTTGCAAATGCCAATGAAGAATGCAAATGAATCATCAGAGCTTTACCTGATGAACAACCAACTTTGCCTCAAATGATAGAACCTTGCAGCAAGATAGGTACTCTACATCATATTGCAACGATACAAGCAAATCCATTAGGAGAGAGGCTTGAAAAAGCTTTCACAGCTTATAGCGAAGCAGCAGACCAAAGACTTATAAAGGCCCTTCCTTCTATTAATGTGACTCCTCAAAAGAGCAATTCCATGGTTGTAATGCAAATAACATGCACAAAATGTGCTATAGATGTGGAAAGCCTGGACATATAAGCAAATTTTGCTCAGAATCCCCAGACAACATAAAGCCACTGGTCAGCACTCCAGATGCAGGAGAGGGAAACATTATGCAAGTCAATGTCGCTCCAAGCCAGATATAGACAGAAATTGTAATTTTTGACAGGACTGTTGCTAAGAAAGATATAAAGCTGTAAATGAATGTGGTAAAAGTGATGTCTTCCTACATACTGGTAACATAGCAAGAATGTATGAAAATAATCAGTTAAGTTGTAAATTTAACATTCCTTTGTTTCCATTCAAGGCAAACTTTGATCAAGTGTCAGATGCTATTTTCTGAGGTGTTGGAGGATACAGAGACAATCTGTGCAGGTGTGGCAATTTTGATTCAGAGGGAGGTTTTAAAAAGTAGTGTTTGCAAGTAAGCTTTGAACTTTACATGTAATAGAGATAAGATTTAAGATTTGAGATCAGAGATAATTAGTATATAAAACTTCACTGGCTTTATAGCAGGTTTTATCCATAAGATATTGTTACCTTAGTCATTTGTTGTCAGTCATAAGTACATGACTGTTTAAAAAAGTGTTATCTCAACTTCCTAAGACGGTTACTGCTGATATATTGATTATATGATGTGAATTCACAGATTTTATAATAGGCATTATTCATAAGATTATTTATTATTTATTACTATTATTATAAGTTATTACTGTATTTATAGCTGGCTTCTTATATGCTTTAAAATCTTTGTGTAATTATCTAAAAGATGCGTGTCATTTCAGGATCCCTCCTTTTTTGTTCTCTAGATGGACCCTGCATTTGTTTTTCTCAGTCTTTAGTCCCTTCTCTTGTTTCAGCAGGTTTCCTATGACCTGACCCAGTGCTGTCTCATCATTTTAAGTATTTTTCATAGTTCCAAGAAAAGATATCTGAGCTTTGTTGAAAGCCTCCTCTGAACTGCTAGTCTTGTGGTTCTTCCCAGTTGTTATTACAGAAGCACTCCAGCAGCTTGCCATGTTCAAAGCATCTCTGTCTTGTGGAAAACTTTGGAGGGAACCAATTGCTCAATGGGTTTGATTACTTTCTCACCCCAAGACCTTTTATCGTGGCTTCTGTTCTTAAGAGTTTTGTTCTTAAAAATATGGTAGGGAATTCCTTTCCAATTAGAGTTTGGGCTGTGGCCAGGCCTTAGCTCTACCTGGATGGGAAATTGTCAACAGACCCAGGTGTTTTCTGCATCAAAACAATATTCAAGTCACTCTGACTTGGCAATTTGACCCTATCAATATGACAGCTGAACCTAATTTTAAGGTGAATTTGACCATTATCCAGAGATGATCATCTAATTCCTCACCGAATCAAGGCTTGTCCGCTGTTTGCAGACTCTGGGGTGATGACACAGTGTTTCAAGGATTGCTGATTGCCTAGTTTCATATATGTGAGTCTATCATTTGAGATATTGTTGATTGTTGTATCTGAATTATTATTATTATTCTGGTTTCACTAGATATATCGTTTTGTATTGTTGTTCCTTTCATATTTGCTATGAGACTCGTGTGCTGTTTTGGAAATCAACAAAAAGGGGATGCAGCACAGGCAACACCACAGATGCAATTAAGTAAAGCCTTATATGTTTACAATTTTTTAAACAGTTCTTTTGCAGAGCCTGAACCCCCAGTTTTTAGGCATTTTTCTAATAGTACACATGCAAAATTAAAGGAAAATCCTTTAGTTCTAATTAGAAATCCAGAAACAGGACAAATTGAAGGTCCATTTCCTCTAATAACCTGGGAAAAAGAATTTGCTTGTGATTCTACAGGTACAGGACACAGGTCGATTCCAGCAAAGAATGTGAAACTATATCACACGACAAAACACGCTGACAGCCCCACAAGCAAAGAAGGCACACAGATGTGAACTACACAGAGACAATTTATTGTGCCTACAATCTCTTACCCTCATTGCAAAAACCGTGAACTCTGGGTTTTTATATCAATGTAAAGAGTGTGGAAGACAGGTTTACATATTTTAGTCATTATAGTAGTAGTGTTAATAATGGTGCCTTGTTTGCTTTTCACTGTATACAGCGAATGACTGACAAATCTATTAATGGATTTTTTTTTTAGTGCAGAGAGAGAGGGGAGAATTTTATTTCTGCTTCACAAAGCTAGGAGGTTACAGTCCTTTTGGCACTGAGACCAGGGCATAAAACATGCCTTTTGCCACCACTTCCCAGTCCCTCCTCTCTTACTGGAGGCCTGGTGCCATCTGTTTTTAAGCATAGTTAAATTGTTTTCTCTGAGTTAACAATGCAGTGAAAATTAGCACCAGCCACAGGTCTGGTTAAGCATGTAAACTGGAGCAAAAAGGAAGGGAACATTCATCAGTGTTCCATCAACAACACGCAAGGAAAAACCCAAGGTACAAAAAAGAACATCAGATGAGAGATTTCCATTCCTGATAGACAGGAGGAAGAACACCCTTGCTGCAGGGTGCTCTCTGTGTACTGACAGGTGAGCTGTCACTGTCTCTTCTGGAAAGGGTAGAAACTTCTGCCCCCATGACAAAGGTATTACAAAAGCAGCCCACCCACAGAACTGAAGCATCTCTCTCTATTTGCCTTAGTGAGATATTAATACATTTTGCGGTGAAGCGACTGGGTTCACACACAAGGATAGGTCAAGGGAGAGAGAAGCACTTGCAAAAACTTAGAAGTGCCAGCCAAGATTTATCATCAGTACAAACTCGTGTCAGGGAAGGCTGTGGACTGCTTCCAGCTGGATTTCCACCCTACAGACTCCTCCAGTTTCATTCTCACCTGTTTTAAGCACCAAATACACAGCATCACCCTCCAAAATTTCACAAAAGTTAGCTTTTCCAGCATGTGAGGTCTCAACAGCCCCAGCCTCAGTGCTGAAGTTAACAGCTGCCACAGCACCACTGTGCACCACTTCCTGGAATGCCAGCTCTGGGACAGCCCGACCTCCCTGAAAAAGCCTGGCTACTGCTGTACATGGGAAAAAAAAAAAGCTCTCTGGCAGTTTGTTGCCATGCTGCTTGGAGTAGGGGCTGGCCTGCCAGGATATGAAAGATATGAATAGAAACCTCTCTGAAGGACACACTTTTATTCCTAAGAAAAACTAAATCATTGCACCATGAATGGCATACTCAGTCCAATGTGCATGTGAATTTATTCCATCTGTACTACAGGTAGACTGTCCGAAATCCTGTATAAAGTCTCAAATTTAAACAAGCTGCTCCCTGAAAAGCAGAGCTGATTAAGTCTGATTTTCCATATCCATGTGAATGATCTGTTTCTACAGTACTCATTGCACAACAGCTTTAGGTCCCCACGGTTTCTTTCAGGCTCCTACCACAGCTCCCCTGTCAGCCCCTTCCAGCCCTTCCTCAGGTGCCAGGGTCTCCACTCTCACCATGCCTCAAGGTCCTTGCCCACAACACCAAACCACCACAGCATCCTGTCCTCTGACACATTCCCTATGGCTCTCAAAAAGCCTTTTATAATTGCGTAGTCTTACATTTCCTTGGGAAACTAGAGGTCAATGGCACACATACACACAGAAAATGAATAGCAGAAGCACTGTGGAAGACTGTAGGTATTTTGTTATAAAAGGTAGGAAGAACAAGTTTTTCTCTGTACTTCAGTATCTCCCCAGCACAAAGCACAATGACAGCAACATCAGAGAGAGTTTGTGGAATAATGGCTTTCTGCACTTTTAAAATTTTACTTAAAATTAATTAGCCCAGTAATAGGTATACAGGAAGATGAATTTTCAATTTCATGCTTGGGTAATCTTCAAGGCATCTAGAAAAGATCACAGTGACTAAGGCTGCAACCATTAATGTTCTCCTTCAGTTGGCAAATTTTTGGACAGATCTTTATTCTCTTAGTGGGACAACTTCTAGTACTCAAGGCTTTTAAAAATCAAAAGAACTTACATGATGACAGAACTTCAAAGGCCCAAAGGGGATTTTGAAGTCAAAACCTATGGAGATTCAGAATAATGCAATCTGTCTTGTACATGAAAAACCCAATTTACTGATACAGTCGATACTACCAGATAATACAAAGAACCTTATCAGAAAAATTAAACCTACCTACAAAGGGCACTCCCTCCACATTCTGCTGCTTACCACAAATGGAAGTTGTGGAAACAGAGATTATTACTGCCTTAAAGTACATCAGCAAAAAGTGCAACAAATTAAGTCAAATGAAGCAAGGATTTATCAACCAGATCCAGCAAGATATCTCTGTCTGCCTGACCCATAAGAGGAAAATATTAATAGCTTTCTATATTGCTTCTTGATGTTTTTTATGTGATGTTTTGACACAACAAAACCATTTTAAGAAGTTCCAATTACTACTTGTATTTAACAAAAAAAAGAGAGAAAGAGAGGAGGGAAGGAAGAAAAGAAGGAAGGAGGGAGGGAAGGAGGGAGACCCCATTCTGAAAAGGTATCCTATTTAAAGAATCTTTAAAGCTGCACAGTGGGGTACTGAATACGTTTTAATTTCTTTTTCCTTTTTTAAGCTCCAAGCACAAATCAAATATGTTCTTCACCTTTGTTAAAAAGTCTGCTGAGGAAAACATCAGACTCATAGACCCAGATATGGTCAGTAGGCACCCAGGTATATTGACCAGATTATTGAACTTTGCTGTTTTTAAAATTATAGATGAGGACACAGTTTATTACTGCAGCAATCTGACCCAGCAGCATAAATCTAAAATTCTC
>VZTT01012827.1:4535-39072 GCA_013400855.1 Buphagus erythrorhynchus | reverse complement strand
TATTTAGAGTTGATGCATATTTGCAATGGTTTCCTTTTAGAAACATTTTTAAAACATTCCTTTGAGAGTATAAATACTTGGACTTTTAAGAAGTTTAGTCATACATATATCACAACATCAATATTTAGTTAAGACATCCAACAACACATTTCCATAATTTTAATGCAATATCTGTCTTTAGAAAGGAAAAAATAACTGCTTGCCCTTGACTAGTGCAAGCAACAGTAACTTAATATCCCCCAAAACAAACGGGCTTGTTCATAGACAACAACAAAAAAGGAAATAACTTTCCTGTGAAAATTATTTTTGTGGTGATACTATCTCTCTGTTGAAAACCACAAAATGTCCCATTGCCAATTAAGGGCTACTTCAAAACTCAGTCAAATAAAAAGCAGGAAGATCACAGGAAGTGCATATGGCAAACACATCCTGACATCTGACAATCGCTCCAGCCAACACAACACAAAACCTCACTTCCTGATGAAAATATGGCTCCCATTTCCCAGGAAAATCAGCTCCTGGGTGCAGAGGGAGAGGGATGGTTTCCAGAGGGAAGGCAGTGGCCATTGAGCAGGGATGGCAGGAAGTGACACCACTGAATCAGCAGGTGACAAGCAAAGCAACATCAATGCACTGTCAGTAGTGCTTCTAAGAAAAATCAAAATCACATGAGGAGTTGCAGGAGACAAGAGTCCAGCTAAAACTGGCTTTCTACCTAAACATCTAATGCCAAAATATTTGCTGATTCAAAGGTGCTTTGAATAGAGTCACCAACGGTCTATTACTCTGCTTTGGGTTTAGCAGCATATTTTAACAATATTCTTGTATATCAACACATGAATTTCAACTTTCCCCTTGTAAGCCCTACCAGCAACTACATTTAGCTAATTACTGACTTCTTGGGAGCATTCCAGTGAAACCTTCACTATAGCAGCATTATAGCAGCAGGCTCCCAGAGAGCATAGGTTCAGAGAAGAAACTGCATTTCTAATGCATGCAAATAACTCAAATATGGCTTGTTTCTCTACAGGAAAAATCACTGTTGCTTATAGCACTCTTGACACACTGTCACACTGCACCATTCAAACATACAGGGGATTATTAATGATATTCCTAACAAGAAGTAAGCTCCTTTTAGCAGTAACCAAAAGCATGACATGACACATTGACAAGTAAAGTGACAGGCTCCTTTCTAATCAAATGTATTCAATGTAAATAGCAATTCATGGTCTGACAGCCAGTGACAAGCTAAACTGTCCATAAAAGCAAAAGCAATGCTCTGAGAAGCTCATCAATGCACTTAAAAAAATAACTAATGCTCTTTTTCCATCAAAGGTGGTCTGTTCTGTAACATGAAATCTCTATTTCTCTCATGCCACAGCACAGTGCAAAGGCTGCTTTGATTCTCTGGTACAGCTGCCATCTGTCACTAGAGGGTGCAGCTGTTCTGTGTCTTAAACTGAAATTATTGATATAATTTTTGAGTATTAAAATGCTCCTGTATGACTCAACTCTTTCAATTATTTTGTTGAGCCACATATGTAAGGCATTTTTAATTTACATTCAGGGGGATTATTTCCCTTCAAGCTCTCCAAATAACTAAACTAGCAGACAGTGTGCATTCTCTAGAGCAAGGGAGACCGCCTTGGTTTAGACTCCATCTGGTTTCAATACTTTTGACTCTATGTAGAGTTAAATATTGGCAAAAGTAGAAGTTTCATGACAGGATTTATCAAGTTATCCAGGCCCAACCATTAGGCTGTTGCTGTTTGCAGGCTTGTTTTTACATACAGCCGTCGTATGACTGACTTTCCACCATTTCCTTTTTTTTNATGATGTTCTAACAGCAGCCTGGCTTTAGCCCTGGATCTGAAAACCGAAGTGAACATCAGAAAAAGTAGTAAACATGGGTAACAGTTCAAGAGAGCTCTAAGCAGCTTACCTTCTCATTTCTCTGCCTGGAAAAACAAACAAGGGAAGTTTGCACAGCCAGCCCTTCAGCAGGACAGAACTGCAAATGACCTGAGAACCAAAGCACCGACAAGGCTGGAGTGGGGGCCACAGCTGAGTGCTGAGGGCAGGCACAACAGCCCGGGACTGCAGGAACTGCTTTCCAGGCAGCTGCAAGTCATGGACTGACCAGAGTTTGTAAAAGGAACTCCAAAACTTGCGGTTGGCAGAAGCTTCCAAGTTCTTCCTCAAAAGAAAAAGGAGAAGGGACACCTCTGCTAGCATACTTAGCAGATGAACATCTGGAAGAGCAGCCCCAGGGCGGGGAGAGGCATGGAGTCACAGGGCAGGTAGGCAGAGATACATCCCCTCTGAGAACGAGGAACAGGCTAAAGTGGCCATACACACAAACTCTTCACATTCGTTTTCCAGTGGAACTATGCTGGCAGATTCAATACAGGAGCAGCACTGTCCAGTGCACTTACAAAAGACCACAAACACTATGTCATATATAATGTACAGTCAAGCCAAAGCTGCCTCTCAAAATACAGGCATTTTCCTCACCACCATCACTCTTCTCTGAGAACTGAGACACTATTCCCAGCCTTCTATAGCCAGGTTTAGGTTTAGGGCTTCTGAGAACAAATCATGTAAGAGAAACAGTGAGAGGGGCTCAGGAGCAGCTGAACATCAAGGGCTGTGAATGACATTATTCCACAAGCCTAAGGTGATAGGTGTCCCATGGACAAGGGAAAGGGTGAGGCAAGGCAGCTGCCACTTTGGGGACAGCAGGGTACACTCCCCCCTCCCTCCAATTTATAGCTATTTGCTTCTGAATCTTATTTTCCTCGTATGCAGTCCTGCTGTTAGGATGGACACGCTGTCTATTGAAACAGGAACTAAATTCAGCTAAATTTACACTGCTGGGAAGGCAAGTGAGTACCTGAGCAGCCTGAACAGCACCCCATGTCTAGAAACAAGGGAGAACTTCCAGCTACAAGTTCTGGCAAACTCAGCAGCAGCAAAGGCAAACTAGCATGTGGAGCTTCCAGCAGACCCACAGCACTGCGAAGAGCAGGGGATCTGAAGTGGGAAAGTTCATGAGGTGTAAGTATCTCAGAAAAGTTTAATCCACACAATCATCTCCATATTCAACAAGATTTAAACAAAATCCACTGTAAGACTGTACTGCAGCTTTAAAACACTTAAAAAGGCCTTATAAGAAAGACTTTTTAGAAGGGTCTGTAGTAGGAGGAGAAAAGGTGGTGGTTTCAAACTAAAAGAAGTCAGATTTAGACTAGATATAATATTCTTCACAATGAGGGTGGTGAAACACCAGCAGGTTGTCCAGAGAGGTGGTGGATGCCCCATCCCTGGAAACATTCAAGGACAGGACTCTGAGCAGCCTGGTCCAGTTGCAAATGTCCCTGCTCACTGCAGGGGGGTTGGACTGGATGACTTTAAAGGCTCCTGTTAAATCAAACCATTCTATGATAGCACAGTTCTGAAAAAGGAGAAGAGGTCCTAAGAACAGAACCTTTGTGGATGCAGTACCCAAAAGGAGTGCAACATAACCCAAGAGAGCAGGGATGAAGAAGGAAGAAGGGAGATGCTGAGTCATTTTGGGACAGCAAAAACAGATTAAACAGAAGGGGAAGAAAAAACAGATTAAACTTTCATTTCAATTTGAAGTAGACTGCCCAAATCAGAAAGCTGGGTACTGGCTATGGGGTTCTGAAAGAAGAACCAACCCACTGTTACGATGATGAGTAAAATGCAAATTTTTTGTTTGTCTGTTTGTTCCTGAATCTGGTTAACATTTGCTTTACCACTTCACCGAACTGCTCCACTCAACCATGTTATTTTCCACCATTTATTCAGTTAAATGTTTTGATATACATTTACAGCATACCGAGCCAAATCTCAAGGCATGAAAACCTGTTAAGGGGATGCATCAGGTAGCTACAATAAACAGCAACATTCAGGGTATTTGGTTTGAACTGTATAAAAAAAGAGATAATCCTTCACTGTTACTTCTAGATAGAATTAAAATTAGGTAAAAAAGCATCTAACACATTGGAGACGAAGAAAGGAGGGAAGAAAAACTAACCTGCACTTTGTTTTCATATATATACATACCTATAGATATATATACACAAAACCCAGCATGCATAAAGAATAATTAATGGCAATATGTCAAGTGAGAACATTTTTTGATCTCTGTGCAAATTATTCGTATATAGAATTATTACAGTTGTCTGTAATAGCAAACTGTTTTTTTTTACCAGCATAATTTAATTCTTGATGTAATCTATAAAACCCTTCAGACAAGAAGTTGTTATTAACCGAGGAAACTGGCAATCCACTGAGATTTCATGACAAGCCTCACTAACCTGTAAACACCTGGTTATTAAGGCACATCCATCAGGCGTGGGCTTTTTTTTCCCCAGGACTTTCATTGGCTTGTGCTGAAAAAGCTACTGAGAAAAGTATGTGGCAATGCAAAATGAGAAACCAATCAACTTTTATTTTTAAACTTGTCCTGGATATGAATATATTTTTGAATCTTACATGTATGAAGTAATCTAGGCTTTCAAATTATACCTGAAATTTTTCAAAAATGCTAAAGGGGCAGCTACAGAAGCCACTGTCATTGGCTAAAATGTCTGTAAAATCTTTCAGAACTTTATTTTTTAACGTTATAAGCCACATATGTACTTTAAATACACATCAAGGAGAAAAGGAAGTGAACTGAGAAAGATCTGGAAGCCAGTTCCAGAAATTGGCATAGATGAAATTGTCTATTTTTATCATGTTCATGCTCATTTAATAATTATTCCCACCAAACAGTAGAGATGAAAGCAGTTGATCAATATGAAATAATCAGCATTTGAGTGAGCACAGCTAAAAGAAACTGTGAGAAAACTAGAAACTTGGTAGACTGGATTATGGAAAACATTGTTAGTTAAATACAAATATTGTCAAGGACTGTTAAGAAGCAAGACAGAAGTGATTCATGTTCATCTACAAAAAATGTGAAAAAACAGTTTATACTGCTTTACTTTCTTTATAAGGGCTGGCTAGGCTGCAGTGAAAACTTCTCTTTTTTCATTAAAGCATCAGAGAGGAAAGCTGAGTGCAATCATCAGGTTCACAAGATGTTAGTGGCATGCTTTCTGCCTTCAGAGCACAGAGAGAAGGGCTGGCCTGTGGCCTCCTGGGATTTGCTGTAGTGTTGGAGCCAAATGGCTGTGGGGGCAGGTGGCAAGAGGAATTAACACTTGCTTCATTCAAGAGCAAAGTCTATTTATCTGCCTTCCAAGCTGCACTGTTGTTGAATAAGGACCTAAGCCACCAGCATAACCGAAAGACAACGTATTTAAATTTAAGTTTATATTTTTTAAATTAAACTATCCCCGTCTTAAAATAAATCACTTGATTAAAACAAAAAAAGCCCCAACTGCAGTATTTGATGTGTTGATCCAAAAGTAAGCCACTGCAATCACAGTTAATCACTGAAACTAAAAAAAAAAAAAAAAAAAAAAACAAAAAAAAAAACAAACAGGGAAAAACAAGAGGCAGGANAAACAAAACCAAAAAAAAAAAACCACACGGGGAAAACAAGAGGGGAGAGTGGATAAATCAGTGCCAACATTAAATACAAGACAGCTTGCAGAACAATGAGAAATTACAAAGAAAGGGTCAAAAAAATCCAGGGTGAAGGGAATAATTTCTACAAACACAAACAATGTAATGGTTGCACATTTTTAGAATCTTTAACTACAAATGACAGAAAGATGCTGAAAATGCACCTTAACATTCACCTTGGGTAATTTTCACAAATTTTGTCTTGATATTTATATCCATAAATATGTTCAACTTTATATTGAGCAGGATTTAAACAAAAATGTCATTTCACACCCCTGCCTCTCAAGAAAGGCATCACAAGCTTACAATAGCAACCAGAAGATGTTGCAGAGATTCCAAATAGATAAAGCATATGAAACCTTACAGCCAGAGTTTACAAGAAAATCTATTCTGAACCTATTAACGAGAAAGGGGAGGGAGCAAAATTTGTGTGGCACCTAAGGGCAACTAATAAACAGCAGAGAAATGCATCTGAATTTATTCATTTATTTCCAAACAGCAAGGTCACAAGAGCTAAGCTGGGAAAAGGAAAAAAGCTACAAAATGGATGACTGAATGCAAACATGGGCTTTGACTTTCTGTCTAGCACTTAAAATTGAAGATCTAGATTGCTATACTCCCTCTCTGCAGAGTAGGCTATTCAATTGCATTGGAGTGGTGAGAAACTATGAAAATAATGCAAGACAAACCAGATGAATCAAGAACCTGCAGCCATTTCTAGAGAAACTCACTTCCTCTGCAAGTACCTCAAAATAAAATAAGCACACTTTAAGCCTATTATTTTGCTGTACTTGGGATTCATGAGATTGAAATATTGAAAAAAAATGAACCGAACTTTTCAGACCAAGTTGGTTATCTAAAGGATTCTGTGTTTATTTTATGGACCTTTACACATAAGGTCAAATCTGAATGCTGATCACTCAAAAGGTTTTGAACAGTAAGAGTTAGTATGTTGGAAAAATAAAAAACCTCACAAGAATAGATTTAATCCCTCAGCAATATTTTGTATCTTCCATATTATTTTTCCTTGTTTCTGTGAACTACCTGCTAACTTCAGCTGCAGGTAATCACGAAAAACATCTAAAGACATCTCACTGTTACAGAGCACATAGCACAGGGGAACAAGGGTGATGTGCACACGTTGTCTTAAAATGATGCTGTCACTGTTCACCTGTCTACTGTCAGATATTTCAACTGCTAACAGGTTTCTGCATGCTAATTTTTTTTCTATAATAATAATAGTCACAGAACTTTCCTTTAGTAATATTAGAAAATAATAGTTTTGATAAATAATATGACTGTTTGCTACACAGAGCATAGACAGCAGACTGCATGCTGCAACTATCCCTGTTGTTGTTGTCTCTTCACCAGAGAAGAGCAGCTGCAGGATCTGAAATGACTGCCAGCCTTGCTGATGTCTGGACAGGAATAAAGCATCACGTAAATAAATAACTGCCTGAACAACAGTTTGACAAGTGAAGTACATTGGACAGTCATTCTGGGACAGTGTGACATTTGAAGGAGAGCAGTGTCCATGCTCACTAGATGGCTGGTTTAACCCAAAGGATGCTGAGACTGTGTCAGTGTGCACTCTGATCACCAGCCCTCAGTGGGCTGGGTAACAGCCTTTTGGGGTCAGACACCACCAGCACCAAACAGCAGCATCTGAACACCTAAATCTACTCTGGAGTAACACATCATACATATATTATTACCACATCATTCTGCTTCTGAACTTTCCTGAGCACTGGTTTATGCAGCTTGTTGAGTAAGACACTGCACAAGAATGCTGTTCAGTCCTGAGAGCTGTGTGGAACTAAACAATTACAAGCATCTCAGGAGCACACCCATTGGTCATCCGTTCTTTTATTGTTCTGATTGCCTGTGATGAGGGGGCTTCTTGATCCAGCTGGAATACTTTGTGCTAGACACATTTTGAAGCCTCGTTGGGTTTTTTTACCCTCAAAGTCTGCTAACCCTTCTCAAGCTGCTTGCAAGCCAGTTCTACCAGCTGTGGCTGCCTGCTAGGGCTTAAGCTCCAGGGTCCCAGGGGAATAAAGACATTTCCCTTCGAGCTCTGCTTTTGCATTTTGAAATTGCTGCTGCATTTCTTAGCCCCACCTCAGCTTCCCAGTTCTCAAACTACTTGTGGGAAAGAAATCCTGTGCTCCTAGCTGATCTAAACATCCCATGCAAAATGTGTCCTACAACATTTTTTGCTCTGGCTAGGACTACAACTGAAGCTGCATTTGTAACTGTAAATTCTTGCTGGGACAGATTGAAAAAAATATCATTCTCACCACCATCCCTCTTTATATTGCAAGTATTAAAAAAACACGTGCAAAAGAGCTGAACTGGAGATGCTGTCTGGCACGACACATTTTCCCACTTAATTTTAATTCTCTTTTTATCTGTATATTGGCCAAGAGCTACAGTTTTTCTTTCTCTTCCTATTAGCCATAAGTCATCATCACAAGACAAATGGCATCGCTCATGCAGCCTTTATCATACTACCTTCACGGGAACGGATCATGCACAAGAAGGAAGCAGACAGCAAAAATCAAAAAGAATGGCCAGCAATGCTTACATTTCAGGAGATCCTGATACACTTGCTGTGATACAGCAATAGCAGAGGTCAAAATTTGAAGATTGCATGGAAAGAACTTGAAAAATCTTTGGTTTATTATGGGAGTATACATAATTATCATGGTGAAGTATTTAAACACCTACCCAAAACTACAAGAATGGCTTTAATCATCAAGCTTGCATACATTAAATTTAACAAATTGAGACAAGGTGGATACAGCTTTAACTACACATACCTTGGTAATTGAACAGTGCTCTTCCCTTCAAACCTGATGATGCAGTCAAGTAGTTTAAGTAGATCAATACGGATAAATGCAATAATCGTAAAAAGCACCACTTTCTCATCATTCAGATTGGGCTGAGAGAATATGTACTTCAAATAGCATCTACCCAAACTTCAATATTCTCAACACCCTTATAAACAAGTGGGAATTGCACCAGAAAAGAAATGCAACATTTCCCCTGAACCCCTGCTTCACTATCCCTGATTTTTAACACAGTTCTTCCACACTTCAGAAAAACAATGAACAAAAGCAGGATGCATCTTTGCTTTGTTATCCAAGGTCTCTTTGCTTTCGGGCAAGACACAAAACTGGTATTCTATTTGGTGATGATTATAAGAAAAAAAAAACATGGACATCTGTCAGGACAAAATTTGCAACAACACTCCCCTGTCAGTTTGAGAAACAACTCTGTAAAGAGACAGCAATCCAATGACTGGATAAGAATGGACAATATTATGAATAAATAAAAATTCTGTTGCTGTGGTGGGGGTCTGGAGAAAAGGCAGAAATGTGTCAATGCAGAAACATGTTTACAATATGCAATGCTTTAAGATTTCTGAACCACAAGTCTAATCACCATCTTCATATCTGTATGATGCCCACAAAGGCAGACAGGCAGCTGAGACTTCCTTAGAGTGACTCTTGTTTTCATGTGCAAACATCAACTTGAACACCCTGCAGATATCTGGGAAAGAGGAAAAACAGTATTGCTGTAAAACAAATAAGCTGCAGTGTAGGAGCATTAGAGGTAGCTGGGGCAAAGTCTGCATCCATTCCACAGAAGCAAAGCCAAGAAAATGTACATGCAGAAGGCAGGGACTGTAATCAGCCACACAAAAGGAGGAAGCTGACCACTGGCCTCCCCAGCCCTCCACTGCAGGCAGCAGGTGCTGGGCAGAAGCTGCTGCAAACATCTGTGGTCAGCATCAGACAATAATTTGTGCATTGCTCGTGCCATGATCTTCATGGCTAATTCATCACCAGGGATTTTTGGAAGGGAGGTACAAAAAGAAGGAACACGAAGAGAGAAAACATAGGATTTACCAGCATTTAACCTGTACCTCCAGGGACTGTTCTACCTGCCAGGACAAGCCTGCAAGGAGCATGGCAGGGAATTGCCCTCAGTATTGGGCTGACGAGAGAACTGCTTTGGAGTGGTCACTGAGAACAGCAGAGCCTCATCTCAAGGGTTTGCCAGTGCAGTGTAAAATAAAAACACCTAACTGCAAATTCAAACGATATTTAAGATACTACAGAGCCTGTGGTTCAGAATCTGTGGACATAACTTACATTTTCAGTGATTTCAGCCTCTCTCATGTTTGGAAAAGGAAGAAAAACCGGGCGCCACATTTTCTGTCCACAGGGGGGCAGAAAGGGCCCGCTCTCGTCAAAACCCTTCCCCCTTTCTAACCCAGCAGGTTTGCCACTCCTTGTTCTGTTCCTTTATTTCTGAACAGAAGAATATATTATCCAATTTTCCAAATTACTCCTAGCTCTTTAGTATTTCGTATAACAGTCTGATAATATTCTCATCAAGCCACTTTAACTAATTCTTTACTCCTCACAATGCTAAATCTTCCCCTTTTGCTTGCTTCTGTAAGTTCTGTGAACTAATGGTTCATGGGAGAAGGGTAAAAATGGTTTCCTCAAGTTGTTTGTGAAGCGCTTTAGCAACAAGATGTGTTTATGGAAGGCTTTAATTACCCAGCAATAGTACAACAAAACCTAAACTTATACATTATTTTCTGGCATAGAAAAATTACAAAAATACACTGGACCTACTTGTATCACCATATATCCTGAAATCCAGTCCAATAAATTGCACATTATGTTTACAGAGTTTAAAGACTGTTAAGAATACTTCTTCCTGAGTGTTCAGAAGAATTTATGTGTTTTTTTTTTTTTTAAATACTCATCTTTGAGGCTTAATCATGCATGTATAGCTGCACATCAAAGAAAACAGTTTGTCTCCTAGGTATCAGAGTTAGAACTGATCTACTGGCCTACCTGATTACTCTCCACACAAAGATATGAAAGAAGCTTCTCAAGACCATATTTGCTAAGCATTCCTTACAAGTGAGTAAAAATTTGCTGTTGATGCTAAAATAGAGAACCAAAAGTTGGCTGAATTTCAAGACACCCATGTTTTCCACAGCACCCTGCTGCTGGAGGCTCACTCTGGGCTCACTCTGTACTACACAGCACTAGGAACAATGTATTAACAGTTCACAAAACTGTGGTCTTTAGCAAAGGATGCTGTCCAAACATCTCAAAGCATGAAACATACTGCAAAGTGAAAAGAAGGGCTGAAAATTCCTAATTAGACAAAAAGCACCTTGCCTATTCCCAGGTGAAAAATACAATGCACTGAAGGCTACTAGGTGAAAAGAAAACAGTCAAGTTCTGACAAAAAGCAGAGCAGAATTCCAGTCTCCTCCCACAGGACTGTACTTTTCAGTTCAGGAAAGGAAGGTGAGAGCCAGAAGTGAACTTGTTTGCAAGCTAGAACCTATTTAACAGCAGGTGTTGTCACACTAGGAGACTAAGCGTGCTCTATTCATGACTGGTTGAAGAATTACAGCAAAGTCATCTGAGGAAAGAGAAGAAAATACTCCTTTCTCCCAAGAAACTGACCTTAGCATTTAAAACCCTTATCACTTGCCAAAGGCTGCACCAACTGCTTGACCACTCTACCAGGTGCTAACCTGGTGTCCAGCCCAAAAGTTGAGCAATGGCCCTAAAATTAGACACTGCTTTGCAGTGGAAGCACGAAGACCAGAATTCAAACTCAAAAACAGCTGAATTGCCATCCTTCCATGAGTCCTCATCCCCATGTAGAGACAACCTGTATCATCAGCATCTGTCTACAGTGCAAAAGCCCTTCCTCTGACTAACCTTGGTGACTCTCTGGACAAGTAAATCCTTCTGGGTTGACACCACCTACATTTCCTGGGAGATTTGTGGAGCTCCCAGAAATTCAGCAGCAAGGACTAAGATAAAACTATCCCCAAGCAATCCCACAGATGCCCATCATACAGATCTCCAGGCCAGGGCAGGTGACACCACAATGCTCTTTGGTGGCACTGAAACACTAAATAAGAATTGAGGTGTTTCTTGTAAGACTGAGTTTTTAAACACATCTGCAGTCATCATTAATGCAGCCAGTAATATTTCATTGTACTGTGGCTCACAATGAAACATGAAGATGTATTATCCTAATCATCATCTCAGTAAACTACAGGGTACACTGATGCATCTTGTCAATTGAAATCATTTTCACTGACATTTCTGGTTAGCAAAAAGAAGTCTTCAGGCAAAAAAAAGCATACTCACAGACACATCAGTTATAACAAGCATGTTGCCTTTTTCCCTGAAGACCCATTATATTTGTTCAAGGCATCTTTTCCCTCAATTTGCTTCAAGAAAAAAAGCTTGATCTTCATAGTGACTTCTCTGATCAAGTTGCATCTAGATCACTTTTGCACGATGTGCAACCATTAATTTTACTGGATTATCCAATATCTATTTTCAGTAAATTTCTCTATATACAGAAGAAATGCACTTAGATGAGACATCTCCAACAACATTTTGATTATTGATTAATGAGATTTAGCACTAGCAGAATAACAACACTTCAGCTGTAAATCTCAGAGCAAACACAACTGAGACATCAAGATGAGACTAAGCACACCTTAAGCATGCAGGTTATTTCAACCCCCTTAAAAATACTGATATTTTGAAGTACAAGTGAAAAGAAGCACTTAAGCCTACAAGTCCACAGCAAATCTCATGTCTCAATCACATCTCAAGTCTAGATCTTCTCTGCACCCAAGCCACAGAAGAGTAGCACCTGTTCTGCAGAACCTAGGCCTACAATGAGTTACTCACAAAAGGCATTTCATGTGGAAATGCTGTACTTGGAAATTAGTGGGACATGGACATCCCCTTAAATCTTCATAGGAGTGAAGTCTACAGGGAATATAAAGTGTGTTTTCCAAGAAATATATCTGCAAAAGCACAGAAATCCACCATTAGACTTGTTTGTTCAGGCTTCCTCCTCTTTGCTATAAAAACCTTATCTTCAGGTTTTGGTTCTCTTAAAAAGTATGACATGTACTCTTTTCCCAGAACAATTTGTGACTGAAACATTTTAAATGCTGTTCTGCTAAATGAGCTAAGGCATCACTGTAAACCAAAACCACACTGCACTCCAGTGACTTGCCTTTGCCAAGATGCCTTTGCTGATTTTTGTTTCTTAGCAAATCAGGGTTGAGAAGCTTTTCCCCATTTCGTAAGAGTGAAGTAATTAGTCTTGTTTTGTAACTCCATTCTACATCTAGCACACAAACCATTAATTCTTTGCATCACAGCATTACATAATTAACTGGGTCCTAAAGTCATATTTAACTGAGTAGCTGTGATACTAGCAAAGCTACATAATATTCATTACAGCATTTGGACTAATCCTTTCTCCAAATGCTATTTCCTTGTCTATCTTGGATATCAATAAAACACATCTGAGTTACAACAATTCTTGAGTTGCCCTTAACTGAAGCTTTGCCAATACTTCTCATTTCTCACATTAATATAGTACCTAAAAAAAAATGGATGCCATCTCAAAGAGTAAAACCTTCTATGTCGTTTGGATTCCTTATCCACCACAGGCTATACATACTGGTATCAGGTAGTCCAAGCACTAGAAGAAGTGCTACCAGTCTAAGCAGGACAGATTGTCCCCTAAAAAAAGTATTTGGATACAGGGAAAAGACAGAAGCTGGAGCCTGACCTCAAAGTTAGAGCTTCCCTTTGCAAATTACTTACTAGTTTCAGAACAGCAGCTCAGTTCAGTCTGTTTTCATGTCTAAACATCCCTGATCTTGGAAAACAAAGGGCAATATAGAGAAAAGAAGGTTTCCTTGAGAAAGAAGCCAAGCACAGGCCTGCAGTCAGCAGGAAAAATCACCAGGAAGCTGAGCCTTACAAATACATAGTGCAAGACAATACAAAGGCACCCTGTTAAACCTCTTAACAACAGCTATTTTTATTTTTCTTCCATAAAATACATCAATATTTTCCTAAACAAGGCATGAAGTTAGTTATATTTCACTCAACATTTCTTTGCTTAACCAAAAGCCGCCGGTACAGAGGAAGAATCATGCTTGAGGCCACTACAGTACACTGAGTTTGTTTGTTCAGTCTCTGTGCAACTGCTGAAATATATCAAACTGCAGAACATTTCACCACTTGGAGAGAGCAGATTAAAGCAGTAAATTACAGAAATAGTGCCCACACACCTGTGAATTCTGCAGATGTCCAGCAAAAGCCTGGTATAACATATTCCCATCCAACTTGGTGTCCATTAGTTCTTTCATTTAAAGGCACCATGGGATGTGTCATGGAAAATATCAAGTGTGAAGACCAAGCAGGTTCAAGTTCCAATCTTTTCCCAGTAGCTGTTAATTTTGCCAGCATCATTTTACAGGTCACATTGGCACTGCAGTGTCCACAGAAGAAATTAATGGGCACAAGATGAAACACCTGCATTTACAGTGGTAAAGGAAGCTGGGAATATCAATGTGATTAACTACATATTTATAGACATTAAATATTATACATTATATTTAGTCCTCTTACATGAACACATTAATCTGTATCCATATTTTAAAAATTGTACTTATTTTACCGTCACTACATCTTTTACATACACAAGTAGCTCTTGGAGACAGGTGACATTTACTAAAGAGATACATAATGGAAGCCTCACATCACATATGACAGCAAATTTACTAACCTTAACTCACAGATAGTGGTATATACTGCATCATAGCTGATGCCTCTTTGATAGTTACTGGCCTGCAGTATTTCTTGTATAATGTTGTGGCTTATCTTAATATTCAAAATATATATATGTGAAGGGTAGGGGAAATTTAATCTAAGAGCTTCAGACATTTTTATTATTAATACTGTTTTGTTTTGGGTTGGGTGCTACTTAATTACTTGATTACTTGAGACACTGATAACAGCTATCCTTTTTGAAGAAGAAAGAATAATCCTGGTGCTCTTCCATTGCCTTTGATTGGGGTAAACCCAGAAATCCTCTATCGCGTCTAACAAGCTTTTTGAAGCAAACAGAAGTTCTGGTCTAATATATAACACATATCACCAGCTGTGCCAAACTGTCTGCAGTGGTCTGTGGTATTAAGTGTCACTTAGGAAGCTCCAAAGGAAAAACTCCAAAAGAAACCCACGTGATTTCACTGTCAGGAAAGAAGAAAGAACTATCTGCGTTAGTTTGGCACAGCCTGATTTTTGGTAGTGGGGGACCCCCGGGGGTAGCCTCTGTTTGAAGCTCCTAGAAGGTCCCACCATGTCTGACAGAGCCAACCTCTGATGGCTCTGAAGACAGACACGCTGCTTGCCCAGTTAGAGGATGGTAATGGTTTTGTGATGACATATTTAAGAAGAAAATCATAACAGCACATGTGCAGTTTCTTCCCCAGAGGTGGGGCAGCACTGTGGCCCCCACCGCGGCCACTGCCATGGCGGCGCGGCCCATGGCAACGCACCGCCGCCATGGCAATGCGGCCCATGGCAACGCACCGCCGCCATGGCAATGCGGCCCATGGCAACGCACCGCCGCCATGGCAGCTCCATCTCGGCACTGCCTGCGGCCAGCCTTGCCTGCCTGGCCACCCCAGCCAGCTGCACTGCGGGCAGCAGGGCAGGCCCAGCGGCTTCTCCTCCCTGCACCCCACGTGAAGAAAGGCGATAAACAGCGCCTCTGCAGCAGCCACCGCTGCCCGCTCAGCGGCAGTGGGGCCGCACGGCCCACAGCGGACACACGGTGAGCAGCCCCCCGACATGGAACCTGGACGGGATCAGCCTCTGTGCACTGCGGCATCTTGCAAGAATCTCTGAATTGGTTGAACTTGCTGGCAGTGGTACCTACAAGCAGCAGTTCTTCTAATCAGAGAAGAGGAGGAAGTGAGGACACGTGAGAGAAAGAAAGGTGGAGGCACCAAGGTCAATGGAAAAGAAAGAAGGGGTGGAGGAGGTACTCCAAGCATCAGAGCCGAGATTCCTCTGCAAGCCCTAGTGAGGACTTTGGTGAAACAAACTGTCCCCCTGTAATGCGTGAAATCCATGGGGGATGCAGAGATCCACTTGCAGCCAATCAACTCAAAATTAAGAGAGAGGTAATCTTTCTGCCTGATCATTTCCTTCCTGATCAGCCAAACAACACAAACAGTGATAACAGCATAAGGAAGGCAGGAGTGAGGGACCAGAGAATGAAAGAAGAATAAGGGCCGTACTGCCATTTTCAACAGTAGCCAAATCTCATTAAAATGGTGTTGAAACTCCAGCCTGAGCACATCTGAAGGCAGAACAAGGCTCCAGGTTCTGTACCTGGGACAGCTGCAAGGAAGAAATGCACAGTCACACGGAGCTACAGAAGACAATTTTCCTCTGTGGGGATGTGCCAATCTCAGCTATGGCCTCTTTCCCCCGCGCTGAGCCTTCAGGTTTAACAGTGGCAATCGCTGAGTGTATCTCACAGTCCCGCCTCCAGAACCTGAATGTCATTCACAAAACCTAGAGGCAAAGCATAATATTCCCTTGGCAGATGTCAAACAGTACCTCCCACAATATCCCACATACATCAGCTCCTCTACACTCCAAAGCCTATTACCAAGTAGGCTTCAACAGACAGAACACCCAGAAACTGCTTCATCACTGACTGTATAACTTTATTTTCTGACCTTCTCCCCAGCCAAAATATCAGGCAAAGATCAAGGTAAGCCTTCACTTGACAGTATTGTGTCAGTAAAATATTCTTTACCATTTAAAATGTTCTAAGTGCTTGCTAGCATGCACTCAGCTCTCCCAAATATGTGTTCATTGTAACACGAACTGGTTCCTTAAAGCTATTGGACTAGGCCAATAAAATGGAATAAATGATTTCATGAGCTGTCAGAATGAAAGGTGGGTTAACTGGTACTAAAGAACATAAAAAAATTCCAATATGACAACCTATCTTCATATTACTTAAATTTTTGACTTCTCTTTCCCTTCCTCAGGAAATGTTAACAAATTCTCACCCAAATTAAGATGAAAACTCTTCTATTTCATTTGCACAGTCACTTAGAGTGCAGATCCTCAAAGTTTCCTAAGCCCTGAGTCATTTTCAAAGAGGAAAAACATTTACCAGCCCCTGAAAATCATTCTTTCCAACTCAGTCACTGCAGAAGAGAAAGTACTTCTATTACAAGCAGAGGCTCAAAACCTCCCAGATAAAAGAACTAGAAAAAGGTAAACAGAAAGCATAAAACACATGATGTGCATTTCTGAAAACAACTCTGATGTAGAACACTAGACATCTGGGAAATAAACCTTGATAAAGAAGGGGAAGAAGAGGAAAGACAAATACTGCAAAGAAGGAAAAAGAAGAGCTAAGGGATTTGCTTCTAGAAAGGAGTACAAGAGAGAAGCCTGAAGCTATTGCAAAACAGAGAGAAAGTGGGTGGGGGGAGGGCTTGCCTAAACCACAGCAAGGAAGAAAAGATAATTCAATTTAAGCAGAAATGAAACAAAAATCCGCCATGTCTTCCAAAGCAGACCTGGATTTTATAGGACACACAGGAAAGAACAGAACCCTAAGCATGGGATAGGGGAGGATTTCCCAAAACTGAAGATAAATTAGGATCAAAGGGAGACAGGCAAGGCAAGTGGTCAGTACTGAAGCATTAGACAAGAAGCAGGCACCCAGGTAATAATTCTTGCTTTAGGGATAAAATCTTCTCTTACTGAATACACCACATCTTTCAAGATCCTGCATATTTATCTCCCCATATATATCCTGCTGTGTCCTCCATTATGAAGCTATTATATTATCCCTTCACTCATATTTAATTCACTTTGCCAAATTAATAATGAAAAGCATAATCTTCTCACATATTTTATATTTTGTTATACAATGTTAAAGTATCAATCATTGTTATACATATATAAATAAAAGTTACAAATTCTAAAATCAGAACTTGAATATTTTCCTTTGAGTTGGAGACATCTGATTTGTCCTGCCTTTCTGTTGCACTAAATAACTTGTATGCACTTCGGTTTATTTTCGGTTAACTTCAAAAGCAAATGTTTTCTTGTGAAAAGGACACGGCTACATGCTAGTGGTTCTAGGTAAGTAAATTTTGTGTGTGGTGGGTTTTTTTAGATCTTTCACTGAGTCCTGTAAGTTTATTTTCACCAGACATTCTCTGGTTTTCTGATTACCACATTCAGCAGAGAATAATTTCCACCAAATGAGAATATTTCATCACTCTTCCACATATTTCCTCTGTGGCCCTTCTATTTGTAGCAGGTAGATTTAGTAAGTGCAACTATCTGAAGTTGTCTAAAATTAACTAAGAGCTACTTGTTTAACATATAAGACTTCCTTCGAGATTTGGAATTAACAGTATGATCTAAACAGTGTCTTTTGGTGTCATCTGGAAACTTGAAAGTTTCCTGAACTTAGCCAACAGCAGTTTTTCATGTTTGGCAATCAGTCACCATCAGTTGCTATTCACATGAAGCTTTCCCTACAACATTACTCAGAAAAATTCCCAAGAGGGTGTTTGATGAACTGGCTGCAACATAGTTTCTCTGATCTTTGAAGATTTCTTGAGGAAGACCACAGAACAATATTGATAATTACCTAACTGTTTGACTGGTCATGGCAAGCTAATGTTGCAACATGCTCCTTCCTGCCCACCAGTTCTCTTGTCTGCCCCATTTTTGGTGTTCAGTGTCACTGCCTGGCAATGTTTCCCAGAAGTGCCTGAGTCACAGTGCTTCTATAGGGACAGCTCAGGCCACCTGAAGACAAGCACTTGGCCACCTCAGCACGTGGGGGCAGAGCAGTGGCTCCAACATCGGCTTTTCTGTCCTCCTATCTGGCAGAATCTCTATCCTTGCTTTTCAGGCCCAGACATCACAGAAGTGCCAGAGGTGCCCCTGTGTGAGTCCTCTGTGCCAGGACTCTTAGCACTGCTCCTAGCCACTGCCTCAGCAGAAGGAAGCATCACATTTTAAATTTGCCTGATTTTGCTTGCAATTTTGCTTTCTTTTCTTGCCCACTGCTGAGGAAGACTTTGCAGCCCAGCACAGTCATGGATGCCCTTCCACATCTTTGGCATTCAATTTCCTGTTTGCTTGTGTGTCACTGACTTGTTGTTGCATCTGATACTAATCTGAACTTGACAAGTAATTTAATTTTGCTGCATAGAACTGGTTTCATGTCACATATATGCTATCTCATCCACATGAGTCACTGCTGCCTGCCTCCTGAAAATAATGCACGTCTCAGTGTAATGATTTCTTCTTCTGCAATTATTCTACTCTGAGGGCTATCTTCAATTATATTGTTTTTTCTCTGCTGGACCTAGGTTCCAACTTTAATGCATTCTTTGTCTGTTTTGCCCTGTACTTGTACTTTTACAAAGAAAGTAAGTCCTGCAGCAGCATTTTCATCCTCATCCTGCAGCATCTTGTGAAATTCCTGTCTGCCGCAGATACTTTGTGCTTGCTGTCCCCATTGTCTTTGGCTACAGATTTTCCTCTGGAGGACTTTTAGCATGAGTTTTGTTTGCTTTCTCAGCCATGTTTGTGAATTTTTCATCCTTGTTACAACTTTTCGTGATGACATAATTGCCTAAAGCAGCTACCCTACCCAGAGTAGGGAGCAGTACTCTATTTCTCATTTGTGGATTACAACAGTTCAAAAGGTGCCTCTTGGATACATTTACATAGGAGTGCATATTTTGTCCCAATTTTTCTACGAGGCTATTTGAACATAATATCTTTCTAATATTAAGACATTTGCACAAAGCTTCCTGAATTTTGTAAGGCTTTTCCCAGCTTACTGCTTGTGAATTGCATGCTGACTAATCCGTCTCAACTAGCAAACTATTCTTATTCCTTCTGCTTCTCCCAATCCACCAGTTCATAGTTCTTGTGGTTTGTATTTCTCACTTAGCTATCTGGGTCTGACCCACAAAATGCTGCCCATATTAATTTCATTGATAGGTTTTGCCAAATTATCCTTTTTAAATTTCACAGGCCTCTTTTGGGAACCAAATTACAGCTAAAAAGAGCATTTGCTGTGCTGTAGCAGAAAGTTTGTCACCAGAAAGTTTTTTAGCACTATTTCAAAGAATGTTTTGCCTTTCTTCTGTTGTTATAAAATCCCCCAAAGGGGCAACAACTGCAAAAGTATTAGTACACAAGTATAAATTCAGATGTTTTTAAACTGCAGCCAAAGCAACATTACCATAAGTTTGAGCAGTTGCACCCCTAATCCACGCAATTATGTTTCTAAGCAAACAATTCCCACTGCTGAACTAATTATTCGTGAAGGTTAAAAGATGGTAGGTTGCAATTTTAGAGCATTGGTCCATGTGAGAGCTCTCCCTGCTGTGGGTAGGTGCCCTGTGAATGATGTGGCACCATGTGAGTGTGCTCTGCTCGGAGCAGCCACTGGCAGCCCCAGGGACAGTCCAGCAGGATCCCTCACCACCCACGCCAGGCAAGCTTTGGATTCACACTCACCATCCCTGGAGGACAGCTCAGGCACTTGTTGAGACAAACAGAAATGTATTCTCAGCTCCGTGCATGAGGTCCATACAAACCATCCCAACATTGCAGAGATTTCAGGGGTTAGGAATTCCCACCTCATCTCTGCATCCCTCAAAGTTCACAAGGATGCTGAAAATGTGAATGAAAGCAGAAACATATCAAGCAGGGAGGAGTGTTAATCTAAAATGTACATAGGTCTTCAGGGAATAAGCATTTGGTAATTAAGACTATGGCACTGAACCAGAACAAAATTTGACATATAATACTTTGTATCTATGTTTGTGGTGCCTTTTCAACTCCCCCTCCCCAAATTACATTAGCATGTGACTCAGATTCAAGGAGGTAACAGACACATTTTAACACAAAAGGAGGTGGCCTAAACCTCATGTAGCAGTATTCGAGAAAATCCCACACAATTTACCCTCTACAGACTAACGGAGACATGAAGACATAAATCGGGACCTATTTTAAGGAAGCAAATGTGCCACACTGATAAGCACATTCACTGACTATAATCCTTATCACCCAAATACATATGGTGCAAGCTGAGACAAGACCACTCTCCTGCACTTGTGTATAATTTCATGTTGAAAAAAATAAAATCACATCACACAGTAGTCATGGTTACCCACAGAAGATAAGAGCAGCATTTTTCATCCAACAATGTCATAAATGTGCATAAATTCAGGATCTGCATTTGATGTTTTTTCAGGCCTCCCCATCTGCACATTTATTTTCTGCTGCCTGTGTATATCCTTTGACATACTAGGATTCTGGGTATTTCAAGGAAAAGTTCTTTTTTGCTCTCCTTAATCTAAAAAGCAGTTTTCAGTTATCCCTAAAGCACAAATTAATTCAAATCTATTCTGAAAATCAGAATCTAAGGCTTACATAAAACCTTTAAAAACAATTGCCATGCTGATAGTGTCAAATGTTAAATGGAGCCAGCTGTTTACTGAACAAAAATCTACTGTCATCTTACCAAATGGTATAACACTGCTTTCTCTTATCTTCACATTATTAAAAAAAAAACAAAACAAAACAACAAAACAAACAAAAAACCAAACAAAAAAGCCACACCTATAAACCTCCAATCCCACAAACAATGCTAAAAGAAGACATTGACTTATTTTTTCTACCAAAATCATGTTGCTCTCTTTCATGCTATTTAGTAAAGCTCTATGTTGTTTCATGGCCTAACTCTTAATAAGCGTAAAACACACACACAAAAAAGTGAGAGATTAAAACCAGATTAGCCTGCTGCAAATTCTGCAAAAACAAAAAGTGTGATTATCTTGTCCAAGCAGTGCTGCCTTAACTTTGGGTGCCATTTGCAAACCTGGGACACAGGTCATATTCTTCCCATGCATTTGTTCTGTAAGGCTCTTCCCTTTAAAATAAAATAATCTAATTCACCAAAAGCAGAAACTTCCTGCAGAAATGGGCAAGCGGTAATTACCATTCTAAGGATACACAGGTTAGAGAGTTTGTACCAAAGAAATGTTAAATAAGACTTTGTAAAAGGTTAAAAACCTCACCTGTCAGGGAGATCCACTACCAGCTCACTCCAACCAGCCCTCCAATTAAGTTGCTAAGATCACTACTTTCAAATTAAGCTCTCAGCATTTCTAAGGATCTCTCATTAAAATAGGACTCTCAGGATTTAAAAAACCAAAACAAACCAGGCAGTCCAGTACTCACTGGCCATCTGAAAGATACTGGCAGTCCTATCTCTATGGGCATTGACATGCCAGGGACACACACAGCTGACCATGAGATGGATACAAAACACAGAATCAACTACTCTGCCAATAGCAGGAAGAATCCCCTGCTCCCAATTTCAGATTGGCTGTGTACTGTCACAGGATCCCTGGTGACAATGAACATAATATGTTTAGCAGTGTAGTAACATGCAGCTGAACAAGTTAAAGGAATTTGAAAGACTTGGTGATTTAAATCCAAACAATTCAGCTTCAAGGAGATCCTTATTATATGCACAGTATCCCATGCCTAGATCAGACAACAGCAGCAGAGAAGCAAAGCAAGCCCTTGCTTTGAATGGAGAATTCTTAGGAGTGAAAAAGCAGCTAATTTCATACCTTATCTAAACTTGACTAAATGATCATCAGCAGTGGTGGGGTTTGAAAGGAAAGAAATCCCACACAATTAAAACAAAGCTGTTTCAGTGAGATACGAGGACATGAACCCGAATCTGTTTTGGCCCAGGGTGCAATGAAGAGAAAAAGTCTACAGCCAGAACTATTTGCCTAAGAAAAAGAGGGAGGAGCAGCAAAACCTATCAGTGAGGTGTCCCACACACTGCTGGGAGCCCAGCATGCAAGGGTGCCTCGAAGGACATCCTACTGCCATGGTTTACAAAGGAGAAGGGTTTTTGCTGTCACTTGTGTAGGGCTGAAGATGCAAGCTGTGGATGTTCTGGGAGCCAGAGATTGAAATGCTGGCTTGGATAAGATTTCACCTCAGAGTTTTACCTCCAGAAAAGTAATGATGGCTGTAGCACAATGCTGCTCCCCTAGGTGTGGTGGTATTTTCACAAAATATTAATTTCTACATCCTTTTGTGTGGCCCTCTCTTGGTAAAAGATCCTGAATTCTTTCCACACTAATATTCAAATATATATTGTTTTATTAGGCCTACTAAAGAAAAAAAAGACTTTTTTAAGAAGTCAAAATAAAGAATATTACAAAAGAAGTAATTTCCATATTTTAGACCTGCTTTAAAAAAGCATGTGTTTCAAGGATACCTACCTTAGTTTTAAACTGGAGTCATCATTTCTGGCAGAGAAATCCATTGGACTAGTAACAATTCCTGCACAACATTCCTTCTCCATCTCACAACTGTGAAAGTGACATTCACTCAGCCTATGGCATTTGTTTTAACTGAGCAGATTTTTGTGAGAGACAAAGCTTTGTAATTTTTTTTTTAAATTAAGATATTAATAGTCTAAGCTTAAACTCAGACACAGTGGCATTCATATCTATTAATAAAAAAGATGCAGATAAAGATGGGAGGGATGAGTGTTAGCATACCTATTTCAAATGGCTATTCATACATTTTCTGCGCAAAATAAATCAGACAGGAAACAATTTATGTCACAATTGCTACATAAAATAGTTTGATGTTAAAGATGATGTCAGAATGTGGAACAAAGTGTTCACAATAATTTCTCAAAAACACTACCAGTTGCCTTAGTCTCTGTCTAGCTCTAATAGAGAACACAGTCCATTTTTGAAAATATCAACTTAAATGTCTGCAAAGATCTCCCATCTACCTAAAGATGTCAGATATCTTTAATTTAATTTGCATTGTGGGATTTTTTTTCCCTCCAGTGATGAGACTTTTAGAATATTGTCTATATATATTTACACTTTGGATATTTAGGAAAATTATTATTTGTACCGTGCTGATCTGTACATTGCTATGACAGGTCTGTACTGGAAATCATGTAGGAGACAGAAAAGCCACAGCTTATTGAGGTGGTGGTAGACCAGGACTCTTTAAGCCTAAGCACTTCTCTTAAGATGCCAGAGAGATAACAAATCAAAACCATTTGTACTTCTTGAAAGCTGACTAATGGTATTTATTATTGTAACAATAGCATTATGCTACTGAAATCTAATAAAGGGTATCTAAAGTGAAACAATGGTAAAACAAATGTTACTTTTCTTTCAGGTATTTCATCTCTAAGGGATGAGTCAAATAATTAGCTGGTCTGACTTTTTAGAGAACAAGAGGCTCTTTACTGACTCCCGTTAGAAGCTGCTGCCCAAGTCTCAGCGGTGTATACACACAACAAGGAGGGCTGGAACAGCTGCCAGAGGCTTTGACACAATGCACTGCAGAGTAAAATTTCTAAATCTAGAACAATATCTTAACATGATCCTCCCCAAAAGTACATTGTGTGAGCTGAAGAAGGAACTTCTGAAAGGCAGTAGTGTACAGCAACAGGTGAGAGCAAAAATACCAGCAGAACTGTCTGCTCCACAACCAAATCCTACTGACTGGAGGAGAGGAGAAAGAACTTCTGAAATGCCACTACAATAAGCATACTGCCTTTAGTTTTGTCCTGTAAAAAGTTTTAGTAAAACAGCTCTATAACTGAAGTAGTTTGAAGCTACTGTCCCTAATGTGCTACAAAGCACATTAGCCAACATTACAGCCCTGAAAACATATCTTCAGGAGCCTTTATCAAAACACATTATCAAAACAATAACAGTGTAACACTGGCCTCCGAAAATACAAATCACAGAAGCTTCTTTACATCAGTGAAGTCCCCAAGACTGCAGTTTTCAGACATGTATTGAAAGCATCAGGTGCTTCAGCTGTGACTCATTGCTGTACATCAGGGTTTACTTCTTGTCAAACTTTATTTGTCAGAATCTGCAAACACAATAGCCACAGTACAATCAAAATGTTAAACAGGAATGAGTCATGATAATGACAGAGAATGACCTCAGTTTTTTTTCTCTTCAACAGGTCATACATATTGTGTCTGGTTTTTATAATGAAAAACTATTTCAGAATCATTTGTTTATTCAGAAATAACATCCTCATCCAGAATGACTGAATTGGGAATGGAGTGGCAGAAGATTTAAGACACAGCGGTACTTGAAGGCCAAAAATAATGATTGGTCAAATATGCTTAACAGCACAGTATTATGTGCTGTGATCCTATTCCCCCTGCAGGGCTGTGCTGGGTTAGTTCTTGGGTGTGGCCTGGAGGAGCACCTGGACACTCAGGGAAACAGAGGGAGTCAGTGCTGAAGCAATTCCTCAGTGCAGTGTCAGCATAGCTATCCTGCTGCAGCTGTAAATTAAACACAAGACCACGTCCTGACCACCTGTGATCCCACAGTACCTGAATGCCAGTTTCAGTAGCCAAGATAAATTCCAGCTTAGGAAAATCCAACTTATTTTTTATACATATTCACTGAAGTTTCATTAAAGTATAATAATCTCCTTCCTCCTTGCTTGAGGTTAACATACTCCATGCCACACAGAGTGACAGCACTTGTTACGTTTTTGTGGTGAAGTCACTGCTATACATAGCTCCCAATCAGGATGAACAGCACCCAGTCCAAGGATAATACAAGTGGAAGGTGTTACAATAATTTCATTTTCAAAGGAGTACCACAGAAAACCAGCACGACAATGATTTAGCGATTTTCTTCTTGACTCTATTCGACACAGAAGAATCATTCTATAATCATATTATTCAGATTTACAGATCTCTGCTGACATTTTTCTAGGACTTCTTTTTAGATTGGACACCTATAAATAAAATATTAGAAACCACCCTCTCTCAACACCATGCAGAAGTAACCAAGTATAGGATAGTTTGCAGAGAATTAAGGAGTTAGAAATATAACATAGCAATTACATACAGAACTCTCCACAGTAAACTTACAGGGAGCAACTAGAAATACAGAAATCCACCTTTTTTTTTTTTTTCTTCTAAGAACCACAGTGTTTTTATACTGCATCAAAAGGTGATAAATACCTCAGGGCTCAGAAATACACAGGGTTACAAGACAAAAGAGAAAGCTGAAAGGTTGCCAAAGGTTTTATAGATCAAGAGGAAGAACACCTCGAAGCCACTCAGACCAAGCCTTGCTAGCAAAGAACTGCAGTCATCCAGTTCCAGCTGGCACAATGACATCAGAGTTCAGCATTTATAAATTTCCAGACTGGATTGAGAGTAGTGGGAAATACACAATGAAAGCAAAAACCCTAAATCAGATCACAGCAAAGCACAAATCAAATATACATACAGAAATATCTGCTTTCACATCAAACTACAAATAAAGCACAGATCTCTACTAAAATGCCCTGACTTAAATGAAGAATATGATTCAGCCCATCTCACAACTCCAGGACACTTGGGGAAAAAGAACGCTAAACTGAATAGGTTTTTAATGTATAGCCCAAAATGTTTGCACCTAATTGTCTACACTGAAGTTATATTCAAACAATTTGTATTTTCAAAGGGAGGTAATCAGTGAAATGTTGTTTCACTGCCTCGATTAAATAACCTGGACAGGCCACAGTCATATGCTCAAACAAGTATTGCTTTGTTCATTCTTTTTCAGTTTATTTGTCTGCAACAATTAAGATGCTTTGTCTAAGCCACTCAGGCCAGGAATTACATGGAGTTATGTTCTATAGGCTAAAAAAAATTAACCTCTGATCTGCTGGCAAATTTTAAGAGTGGATCATCCTGACCCAATTAACTTGTCCTGTTAGACTGATTGTTTTTGCTGAGAGATGCAGACAAGAATAGCTTAAAGCCAGGCTGCTCGAAGCAACACGTGCTGGCATCCTTAGCAGTAAGGATTAAGAAGAAATGCAGAAAGCTTTGTCTATTTGTATGACCCTTAAGGTCATGAAGGGAATGTCCCACTCAGCCACGTAAATGGTAGAAATTACAGTAGACAAAGCTCAGGCTGTATTTAGTTTTGCAGTTCCCCAGCAAATGAGCTTGTCCATCTTTCTGCCAATAATAAGTGGGTGAGTCACACACAGCAGATTTGTGTTACAGAGGTAGATGTGACAAAGGGAGGCAGCTACACAGCCTATTGTGTGCAGCACAACACCCGGAAATTACAGATGAAACACGTATACAGGAATATACACGTATATAGTGGAGATATTTGAAATATATATATGCCTAGAACTTAGTACTGACTGGCATGAAAGCAACCTTTGGGTCTTCTTACCCCATGAGTCCGTATGCAAGAGGGATCTGCTGTATACTGCCAAAGTTTGGTTGACAGGCAGTTTTCTCCTGCAGATACTTTTCAGTCAAAACTGTGAGAGTGTGAGCAAGAAAAGCGTCATGGCAAGTGCAGCTGAATGGGCTTAAAACATAACTTCATGCAATACCAAAGGGAAGAATAAAATCTTAGGACACCTCCTCAACTGCTATAGAGTTATCTTTGATCCACTGCCTGCACCAGGCTTGTACTGATTTTAAACTCAAAGATCTCCTGGGATAACTCCCGTGGGAGATGCTGCCGAAGGCACCACGTGCAACCAGCGGCACAGCTCGGGTCCTGTTCACCCAGGACAGCAGCACAGTGGCCAGGGATCTGTGATGCTCAGTTACACCCATCACACCTGGAATGAAGCTGCAGGGTATCACCACGTTGCTGTGACACAGCAAAAACCAGAGGTCAGGTTTGTGCTGCCTCCACCTTGCAGTCGCTGTGAGCCTGATGGCCCCAGAGCGGCTGGCACAGCCAGGGGCTGCCCTCACCCAGAGCCACAGATTGAATTTACCTCACTCCAGGCAGTGCTGTGGGGAGCCCTGTGCAAGGAGAGCTGGCTCCTCTTCCACATGGACGGGGCATCTGTGCCCAGGGGTGGCAGAGTCTCTATGAGGAGAGGCGAGGGTTGCCTCAGGTGGGATGGATGTTCCAGGCAATTCCAGCAGGTTCTGCAGTATCCCAACCCCTGGGCCCCCGAGCACCTCAAACCCCTGAAACATGGGAGGTGCCCCAGGGGAGCAGGGGCAGAGGAGAGAACCGCCTAGGAGGAGCAGGGAGAGAGAGGCAGGAGCTGGGAACAAAGGAGGGAAACCAAGGTGGGGAAAAGGGGGCATTGCCCACCCACTCCTGCCACTTCAAGTACTGTTGGAAGAGCTATTACAGATGGATGAGAATAATTTCTACCTCTATCCATTCTGAATCCATGCTTTTTAAAAGGCAAGCAGCAAATGCCATTTGTACCTCAGATTTTTCACATCTTTTCTGAGCACAAATGGAGCACAATGGCATCTCTGAGGGAAGAATTCTGCTTTCTGAAATAGAGGACTGTTTTCAAGAGTGAGAAAAGCTCTTTGTGAATTCATACTCACAGAGAAGACCTGAAGCTCTAGAGAACAAAAATAATAAAGCCAAATCCTGCCAATAAACATACCTTCTTCAGCATGATAAAAACAGGGAAGGAATCAGCTGAATATTTAAAGCAAAAGCAGATATTTGATTAAGATAACACCTCTGAGGCGATGAGCATTTAAATTTCCCTTTTCTTTTTTCCCTGAAAAGCAACCTTTCAATACACACACACTACTTTTGTTTCCAGAGTAATGAAGCACAGAAGACACTCAAAAACCTTTGGATAATTTCCATTAATGATACACCTTGTTAATGTCTCAATTCAGATCATACATACCTGGCAAACTGTATCAGCAAGAATATTTCTTTGACAAAATGGTTTACCAAACCATGTAGTGAACTCTTGTCACTTGAAACTTCAAATGAAAGTTAAGACTTTATAATAATTGTGTTGCCATTTAACCAGCCTTACCTACAGCTGCTACATTCTACTTTCTAGAGAAATCTAGACAAGTTGAATACAACAATCTTTGACTGGTTTTCTTAATGTATGTAAAAGTATGTAAAAATGTATGTAAAAATGTTACACCTATGCTGCAGAAACATGAGGTGTTGAACTACAGATTTTGCAATTATAATAGCTTACTCTTGCCTTCCTTCTTGCTTTCTGCTGTGAACTGCTGCCCACCTGGTTTTTAACCTTAGACATTTTCCATGTCAGTTTTAACAGTTCGGTGGCCTTCCCTCCATCACAGGAAAGCTGTACAACTTATGATGAAAAGCACAAATCAACTTCTCAACACCCTGGAAAGCCCAGCAGTATTCTTTTGGGAGGATTTAAGCCTCAGCATTCATAAACATTGATCCCTTCAGTAAAGATTCATTGCACTGAACCTTCTTGGCAAAAGGGCTATTTTCACATTCACTGCATTTGCACCTCTTTGAGAATGAACCTTGTACAGTATTTATAGCTCATTCCCAAAGCTGAGGAAATTTCAGAAAAACACAATGTTCCTTCTAGCTTTGCACCTTCTGTCCTGTATGACAGCCCTCCTGTACAACCTGACAACCTCACTGTACATCTTGTCCATTACAACTTTAGTAGTAGCAACAACACTGTCACATCAGTCTGAACACTGTATGGCTTCTTCCTCTAGAGTTTTCCCCCCATGTCTGACCAGAAGATTAATTTTAGTAGCCCAAAAGCACAGCCAACAAGCATATTTCCAGCATCTTCTTGTAAAGGACTTCCTCTTGGTAAGAGGTCAGTAAAGATAGTAATGCCTCTTCCATAGCTATTGATTCCCATGTTTTGCTGCTCTTACTTTCCAGCAAAAATTAAGAATTAGGGCTGTCATGAAAACAGTGCCTTAAAGGAACAATTGCTTGAACTTACATTTTTCTAGCTAACCTAAAGCATATTACTGGAAAAACAATAACACATACAAACCACTGTCATACTAAAAATAAAACATCTGTAAGGATATGCCTCCAGCACCTAATTGCAAACAAGATTAGACCGTGTATAATCAATATAAAATTGTGTTAGCCACAGAGGCTATTTTCTACCAATATTACCTAAATGAAAATGCACATTTCATTTTAAAATCATTGTGGTTTTATGTCACCACCATGGAAAATACTATGCCATCATTATAAAATTAAATTCTTCTCACAGTCAGAAATGATGGAAGAAAAGACAAAACTGCAAAGACTTCAGCTGCACCCTGAAGTCGTGCTAATTAAAAATCAATCCATTGCCAGTGTCTTATACCAAGTTAAATTACAAAGTTAAGATGGTGTGATATGGTAGCAAGACAAGAACTGTATTAATTAAAAAGTTAAAGGTGAGGAAAAATTCCACAAAAAAAGGGTAAGAGTCATAACTGTCTCCAGTACTGGAGCTGAATGCTCTTCACACATTCAACATGAATTGACAGGATTTTCTAAAGCTCTGCGAGGGAGTCCCTGCAGTGCCACATGGGTGGTTCTCCTCCTCTGTGGGGATCCACCAGGGCACCTCCTGAGTGCACACCTTGGGACAGAACTGTAGCCCAGAACAGTGAGCATGACAGAGCACAAGCACAGAAAATGCACTGCCTTTCCTGCTAAAAGCAAAGATTGAGTGTTAATTCTCCTGTCCTGAAATGCATTTTCAGTCTGACTTGTCCTTACAGCAAGGAAGCCATTAACACTGTGCCTCAGGTTCAGGGGATAAAACTTAAATAAGACAGAGTCTCAGGGGCAAAAATCATATTAACGTGTCTTCCAAGCCTTGCCCTGAACTTCACCCCTGTCCCCAACCTACACAGCAAAGCACTTACCTTATCCACTCCCCAATCTCACAGGGCTAAAGGGTAAAGCTGGAAGGGTTTTGCCTCTTGGCTGGATAAAGGTAGTCTTATCTCTTAAAAAAAAAGTGCTTTTTTAAAAAAAAAAAATCTACTTTTCTATTTGTATAATTATCACCCAAATAAGCAGAATACACACACACAAGTTGCTGAGAATATACAAGTCATATAATCATTATATTAAGTTTATAGCTGAGATTTTCCCACCTCAACAAATTTAGCAAACACCCACATGATTCCCAAACAAGGATTTGGCAGTATTTTTACTGAAGGCTAGAAGTTTACTGGAAAACATCCTGAATTGGCTACCTCCTGCTTTTACCTTACAGAAAACAAGAGGATAGGGCGCCCATTTTTAGTATGGGCATTCCTTTAATGAAATAGCAAGGATATAAACTGGTAGCTGTGATGTGATCATAAATAATGGTGATTTTGTATATGGAAATACCATTATTATAATGAAAAAGAATCATGAGGTAACCAACTGCAGAGACACTTTCAAAAATAAGATTAAAGTGAAATTCAACTAAATGGAACACTTGCAAATTGCCTAATCAGCCCAGCCATTTACACCTAGAGAGTTTTGGGTATTATTTTTCTAGAATGAATTTAACTACTGATTTATTCATTTATCCTTGAAAGATCAGCATCTACAGGGTCTGGTTCTCAGACTGCAAATTTTGTTCTGGAGCTCCAAACTGAAAATAGCAAAAGAGAAAAATAATGAGTCATACAAAATCTCAGCCTTGACTTAGAGGACATGCATGACCACATAGAGTAATTCACAAGCTACACCACCAAAAATCTCAGCTAGGAAACAGGCTAGGTGAAGTTTCCACTCCTGAGGCAGACAGTGTTGACATTTAATAGCAATTGAAAGAACATTCACCATTAAAAGAATCTTTCCATTTTCACTGGAAATAAGCTATGGAGTTGATAGAACACATTATATAAATGGCCAAATTTGACTTTTTTGCAAGGGGGGTGGGAACCAATCAAAAATCCCAACCTCAAATCAAGATAATACAACTGCAGTTTTTACACCTTTATTGATGACAGCTTCTCAGGGTTTTATTCTACCAACAACTGCAAAGTCTGTGTGTATGTGCATGTTATCAGATATCAGTTTATCCTTGAAAAACTGATTTTTAAATAAATCTGTTAGTCAGTTCTGATGCACAGTTAATGGGTATCCAGTACACAGGTATCAGTCACTCATAAATAGAACTTTGCTTACTTAAGAACAGAAAATGGACAGAGATAAAGAGCAAGCAGAGCCTCAAAAATCAGTGCTCATTTACAATTCTTCATGCAAATAGTAGCTTCTACTAAATTTATGTTACTTAGTAAAAATTAATCCTAAGCCAATAAATTCATACCTTTTACAAGCACAAAACAAGCCAAAGAGGATGAATATAGCTAATTTCAAATCTAAATAGCCTGCTTGATTATATATTTAGTACTAAAGAGATGTATTTCAAGCACATTTACATATATAGTCATAATGAAAAGCTGTATGCCAAATGCCATGACCAGACCAGATTATCAGAAGACTTATTCCCAGAACTGTGAACACTGTTCTAGAGGTAACCAATGAATACATCCAGAAAATACTCAATATATTTATCAATTTTGGTTCTAGGCATTTGCCGCTCTGCCACGTCCTTGTAAGAAAAGCAGGGAGTAGTTCAGACTGGTGACAACCTGAATTTCTAGTGTAACAGCTGGGCAGGTGAGCCAGAGATGGTCACCAGTTACTGAAATACAAATACCAAGGTCCAAATCTCTGCAAGCTGTGAACCAGCCATACCAGCTTGGCCAAACAGACTCTGCTGGTGGTGCCCAAGAACAAAGTGCCCTGTCACCCTGGACCTCACCACAGCCTCCACCATCTCCTCCACTTGGTCCTATCCCTTTTTCCAGTACTACCTCAGTCATGTTCCTGTTGAGGAAACCAACTAGCTTTCCTCCCACACACACCCTCAAACTGTTTTACTCCATCAAGGATTTCCACCTGGATGTCACACTTGACAGGCTCACAGCCCATGTTTCATTACAAACCCTTCCCTTGGCATGATGTACACATCAAAGGACAACTACACAACTTCCTGACATATTACAGGAGAGGGCAGGAGAGTAATTGCCCCTAGATATATTTGGGACATCTCGTTTCTTTCACTCACCCTCAAAATACTAAATAAGGGAGAAAAATCCAAGCTCCAGGAAAAAAAAAATCAAGGTAGCTTTACGAAAGTGAAAAAATTAACTTTTACAATCTCTAAATCTTAACTGTTCTCATAATCCTGCCACAGTCATAACTTTTGTATGTACTAAAAGCAAAGCCCTAAACATTTTACAGCATTTTGTGAATAATACTGGTTTTAAACAAGGAGAGATTATAATAGCAAATACCAAATCTTCCCCATAATGTAAACCACCTATTCAACAGATGCAGATAATATGATTAAATAGTCCAAAACTATAAATATTATTTCATTTATATCCCAGGAATGATTTAAAACCCGCATTTGTACAGAAAAGATATTATGCAAATATACTCACACATATATACATATGTGTATTGACAATAGAAAAAATATTCTTTAAAACAAAATACTTATCAACAAATAATTACCCCATAAGAATTGCAGTAAGGCATTCAGAGACAATGAACCCAGGTATTTAGTTCCTCTACTTTTTTTCTTTACAAATCTATTTTATATTGTACTTGGTATTTTATCTCCCATAATGACTCTGGAAAATTGTTATGTAAGTCGTTTTATGTTGTACACAGGTTTTCAACTATTTTACCATATGTTAAAGATGACAGAAGATGTTACAAGAAGTGATGAAATTCATTCACAAAGAATTCACAGGGTTTTATGCTCTAAAGGAAGGAAATCATTTTGGCTGTCTCCCAGAATGAACTGTTTAATCAGAAAGCACTGAATTAACTAGCAGCTCCATGAAGCACAACTCACTGACTCTCCCCATCACCAAAATTTTCATTCAAGAGATAAACTTCTTCTCAGTTAATTGGTAGAAATAAGGGTTTGTGCAGTTGTGACTGCTGAGGCTACACGATATTGTGACAGACACTGATGTATCAGCATTGCAGGAGTTCCTTTTAACCTCCTAAAGATCCCAGGAAACCTCCCCATTTGCCACTGCCACTAGACGACTGTGGAGGAAGCATCACAGAAGTAGGCAGACTGGCCTCTCCAAGTGTGAAAGGCAAAGAGGAACTAGGAATTTTTATCCTTAGGGGAGGAGGAGTAATTTGTCCCTCTGAAAGCATAAACTCCTTAGAATCCAGATTCTCTGAGCAAAACAGGGACCTTTAAAGGGGACATTAGCTTTTAAAGGCACTCATTTAATATTACTGCTTTCAGAGATACTTAATGTAAAACATGGCATTTAAAAAACCATCCTGGTAACAGCCCTCATTTATAATGATTTAAGTAGACCTGCTCAAAGGCATTCACATGTCAGGCTNATTTATAAAAAGTAATGCAATTATCTTGTTCAAATTAGATTTAATTACAAAGTCTCTGAGCAGTCTAAGAATATTTTTTGATACATGCTCAGTTGAAAACTGCTATCATTTTCAGCAGGGAACACAATGTCCATTTCTGGTTGTGCTGCTCCCCTTCCAGTTTGATCATCCCTGGTTAATTACATCACCCTGGCACATGTCCTCAAATGGTATCTGGTTTCCAAGCTGAAACATCCAAACCCAAAGGAAAATGCTAATAACATTTCAGAGACAGTACATCCAAACCTCCTGTGATCCAGCAAAACAAAAAATCCACATAAAACTGGTANTAGATGTTGCTGATGTAATAAATGTAAAAAGGTGTGTGTGTCTGTATGTTTGTGTTGGGAGTGCAGCTGGGACATAATTATGGAAGTGGAGGGGGAAATACATGATTGCCTTCTCTGCAAATGCAGCAAAACACTGAGCTCACTTGGAACTCCATCTGCCTTAACACTGAGATGAACAGCTCATTCTTTTATTTTTCCTTTAAATACCAGTTGACATTGGTACATTTCCATTCCACCAAAAATCTCCCAGGCATTTTGTATCTCCTGAAGCACAATTAAAGCATACCTGTAAAACCTGACTAATTTCCAATTTATAAAAAGTAATGCAATTATCTTGTTCAAATTAGATTTAATTACAAAGTCTCTGAGCAGTCTAAGAATATTTTTTGATACATGCTCAGTTGAAAACTGC
>VZTT01012757.1:0-40680 GCA_013400855.1 Buphagus erythrorhynchus | reverse complement strand
TGTCTTTCAAACCAAGACAGGTGAGATGCAGGTGTCCTGCCTGCTCCTACTCCCTCTTCTTATTTTACCCGTTTGCTGTTTCTACTTAGTAAGCTTGGGCTTGCAAGGCCTGGACTCTTTTTGGCCATCATGACCCTGTGCAGGAGCATCATTGAGAAGATGAAGTTGTTACAGTCAAAGGGACAATGAAACCCTGATGAAATGTGACCAAAAAGTGTATGTTCTTGTAGTAATGTGCCCTCTTGCTGCATCTGGCAGGGGACCAAGTCCCCAGGCTCCTGCAGAGATGGTGAGTTCTTCTGGCTTGCATCTCTGCTGAGAACCCGGACCTCCTGGGAGGCACAGAAGGAAAACAAGTCTGAGGTCTCCATGGAGTGACTGGGGATGGACACAAGTCTTGCTGCAGCAGATTGAAGCAGATAATACTTAATTTCTACTTTCTTAGAGCCTGTTCTCAGGAGAGCTCAGTTTTAATGAAGTGCATGGTGAGTGGTGCATGGGGTTAGGAGATGCAATGGGTGAGGATGCAGTGGAGATATGCAAGGGGAGAGAAAAAAACAAAGAAAGTCTAGGGGAAGATAAATACCTGCTGGGGTACCTCAGATGCTGCCCAGAGATGGTGATTTCCCTCCCCTCCTCCTTTTTACTTTTTTTCAGGAGCAGGAAGGGACACTGCTTAGCTCATGCTGGCTCAAAGCTGTGGAATGCTTGGTACACACCGTGACAGGAGGCTTTTTCCAGGACAGCTGTTTTAGCCAGTGTTGTGGCTTTGTCTGGGATAGAGTTAATCTTCTTCCTAGTAGCTGGTACAGTGCTGTGTTTTGAATTTAGTATGAAAACAATGTTGATAAGATGCTGATATCTTAGTTGCTGCTAAGTACTGCTCACTCTAAATCAAGGACTTTGCAGTTTCCCACGCTCTGCCAGCGAGGAGGTGCACAAGAAGGTGTGAGGGAGCGTGGCAGCATGAAAGGCACCATCATGGAAACATGATGGGATGACTGCCATGACTGGAGTGCTGCAGTGGATATGCTCTTCAGAAGGGACAGTCAAGAAAGGAAAGGCAGTGACTGTCTCTTAGGGAGTGTTTTGACTGCTGAGAGCTCAAGGGTTGTGATGATAAGATTGAGTGCCTGTAGGTGAGAATCAGGGGGAAGGCTAACAAGGCAGACACCCTGGGAGGAGTATGTTACAGACCACCCAACCAGGATGAAGAGACAGATGAATTAGTCTATAAGCAACTGCTTCATGATCACCAGCCCTTGTTCTTGTGGGAGACTTGCTGGATGTCTGCTGGAAGCTTGACACAGCAGAGAGAAGGCAGTCTAGGAGATTCCTTGGCTGTGTGAAAGATAACTTCTGACACAGCTGGTCAGAGAGCCTAGCAGGGCTGCTGCCTCGCAGACCTGATTAAGAAGGAAAATTTAAAGATACAGGATGTCCCTATGTGTCAAAAGATGAGCCAGCAGGAAAGAAGACTAGCCTAGCAGAACAGGGAGCTTTTGCAGGAACCAAGGGGGGACAAAAAAAGGGTTTGCAACATTTGAAAAAAGGGGGCAGGTGACTCAGGAAGAGTAAAAGGATATTGTTAGGTCATGTAGAGAGAAAATTAGAAAGGTGAAAGCTGAGCTAGAGCTCAATCTGGCCAGTGCTGTGAGAGGTAATAAAAGGTGTTTTCATAAATACGCTAACAACCAAAAAGAAAGCCAAAAAGAATCCCTATCCTTTATTGGATGCAGAGGAAACAGCAGTGAAGGCTGAGAAAAAGACTGAGGTGCTTAGTGCCTTCTTTGTCTCTGTCTTTACCAGTAAAACTAAATATCTTTAGGGCAGCCAGCTCCCTGAGTTAGTAGACAGGGACGGAGAGAACAGAAAAGATCCCCTGCAATCCAGGAGAGCAGAAAAGATCCCCAGCAATCCAGGAGGAAGTAGTCAGTGGCACATGGCAGAATGGCTCACCAAGCCACTCTCCATGCTAGCCCCAGGACAGGGCTGCCAAGACTTCACTGTGGGCACAGCAGTGACCTGAGCTGTCAGTGACCTTCCCCTCTGCAGCCTCCAGTTTGGCCACAATGAACCAGCACCATCCCAGGACTACACACTTTCAGGCATCCAACATGAACAGCTCTGTGGTTGGTTGAGAGTTGCTCTGGTGAGGTACTGCTGCAATTTGGCCTGAAAAGATGCTTATTCCTCCCAGCAGGGTCACTGGCACCCCTTTCTTTCAGCAGAGAAAGCTGAGAGCCAAGAGCCCTGGTTTCATTGCTGGTGGGGAATGAATGGTCCCTTTAAGGCCCCAGGACCTCAGCTCAGTGCTCTATCTCATTCCTACTGAGTGAGAATCCAACACTTAACTTTCCCTTGGGCTTCGTGGTTGGTTGTTTTTAATTACTGCTTTGTACATGGTGATTATTTTAAACTAGGAGGGGGGAACTCCTTTCTGCTCAGCCTCTTAGCAGAGCACCCAAGAGAAAGATTTGCACCATTTAGTTTCTCCATGGTATGTCCTTCCAGTTCAAAGGGTTGGTCTGTCTGTCACTGTCAGCTGGCTCTGCCTTTTTGTTGACCACCACAGATTATTGAAAAGGAGTGCTGTATGTAAGTTCTCTCTCTCTCCTATCTGCCATACTCCCAAAAGCTCAGCAGAGTTGTCTTCTCTCTCCAGCTAATGCTGCATGTCTCTGAAGCTGTAGTTTCATAAAACCTGGTACAGAGAACAGATCCAGAGGAAGGTGGATTTAAAAATATTTAGAATTGCATCAGTTCAGCGTGTGACTACATGATTTCTCAGGTGGCACTTGGAAAGGAGCATTACTGGCAATAACCACCCACTTGTGTTTGTCCAGTAACATCCAAGGTGCACTTTCTTGTACACCAGCATGATTATGTGCAGGCCATTTTACTGTCTCTCTGTTAACTTGTGCTTCTACTGCTGGCTCTGCAGCTGCAGAATAACCTAGCCCATTATAATCTTAATTTAAATAACCATTTTATGTAGAAGTTTTTATATATATGTGTGTGTGTATAGTTCATTGTATTTGCATATGGATTACCTGTTCTGTAGCTACTTCTTACAGATCCTTTTGAATTGGTGGAGGGACTTGCAGGTTTCTGCAGACCAAAGATTGAAATCTACCACTATTTTCAAGGAAGTGCTGGGCCTGTATTTTTGCTATGGCAATATGCATTTGCTATGCCCTGGCCTCATATGACCACATCACTGAAGATTTTATGATAAGATGCATGGAAAGGGTTTTCAGCCCTCTGGCACCTACTGCAAGACAGTTTGCTTTGAGCATGAGTAGTTGTCCTAAATTTAGAGGCTTGTTACTTGTATTGTAAGTGTTCAGAGGAGTGACAGGGCAGCAGGGCAGCATGCTTGGTGTGGCATTTGTGCAGAGCAGAAAAGCCAGGTCTTTTGAGATGTGACCCAGTTGCCTTTTTGAGAACTTTGAGAGGAGGCAGGTTGAGATGGGAAGAGTGCCAGCAGCTCCCATGGGTTTCCTTTGCTCCCTTCAGTCTTCCCAGGGGTGCTGAGAGCACTTTTAGACCTGTTGTTTCTCTTTTCTGAGGCAAAATACTGCCTTAAGAGTTTTTTAATATGTTGTCCTTCAGTGGAGCAGGACTCTCTGTGTTCTCAATAAGATGACTGCAAGCTCGTTTGTCCTGCTGAAACCTTCCCTCCAGTTCCTTCAGCTAACATCTCCAATGTCTTTGATATCAAGACTTCCCATGTGAGCCCTGGGTGAGTCACTTCTCCTAAGGGCTGTCCTTACTCATCCCATCTTGCAGCTCAGTTGCAAAACCTCCGGGACAGGGGTGTTCCTTGACTGAAGGTCAGAGCAGCCCCTAAAATGAGAGATCCCAGGTAGGTGTTGGGTCCTTTTGGTGTGCTGCAGTACTGATACCCGTATCAGTATGGGTGAGTATGGTGAGTGTTAGCTTTTTGTCTCTTGATCCAGGGCAGTTACCCAAGACGTGCAAAGTTGAAGGATATATCTGGTGTTTGTTCCAGACCAGCACAGGCCTGTTCCCCAAGTCTTTCTCTCTTGGCAGATGGCTTGGCATCTCAATGTTAAAGGGATCATGCTGATGCAGGAAGAGGCCTCCGTGGGACTCTTTGTTAAGCAGTAGGGCAAATGGCTTCTGCTCTAATCTAAGTAAATTGCCGTTTTTTTGGCCTGGAGAAGCTCTCCAGATCAGGAAGGCACTTCTCTTGCTGCTCACAGTGCCTTTTGGAGGCCTTGCTCCAAGCCTCAGCTCTCACAGAGGTAACAGCAGGTGCTTGTTGTCTTCTTGTCTTTACTTCAAAAGATTTCTCAGTAAAGCAGGGAAAGTTGCATGATGCTGTACTGGGAGTGAGGGTCCCGCCTATGCTTACAGCAGGATGGAGAGCCTAAAGGGGAGGGAGTAGGAAAACTGAGTGTGTTCTTCCTACTCTTACTGCCTGGAGGCAGGAAGTTCTCCACCTGGTTCCCTTGTGTTTTGTCCCCTTGCATTCAGTGATAACTGCTGCTCTACTCACTTTAGTCCTTGCTTTGGAGTCAGCAGCTATGCTGGCTTTTCCTGGTGTGGCTGAGACCATACAGACAGAGGGACAGTTGCCAGAAGCCGTCAAGGCTCTGCTTGATGTCTTTGGTAACTCCTTTGCTTTGCAAGGAGGTGACCCTGGTGGCTGAGGGCAGTAGGCAAATCTTGACTACTGTTGTGGGAGTCTCAAGTAAATCCTGGTGGAGAAGATATTTGCAACAGTGTGTATGCAGTATCAGAATATAGGATATTGCTGTAGTCCCAGGGGTTTGCAGGATTGTCCCACGTGACACTTCCCTGTTGTAAATACTCTTTTGTTGCAACATTATGGGTGACTGCACTGGTTTGGATGTGGTGAGTAAGTGTGTCTGCTAAGACATTGGACTGTTTTTGTTCGAGGCTTGTTTTTTTTCCTAAGCTGGAATGTTGTCATAGACACAGAGTGTTCCTCAGGCTGCCAACTGTGGCTCGAAATCCTGTAGGTGAAGGGCAAGTCAGTGATGGAGCTGGAATGTGAGCTCACGAGTCCTTATTGCTAATCGAGATTTTTGTTCCTCTTTTTCCCTTCTGTGGACATTCAGGTGAATCTATACTGCCACCACCTTTGGTTGCAAAGCCAAACACCTCTACAACATGCCCTCAGCCAGGGAACTCACCTGTTCCTTTGTGGCACACAGGAGACGTTTCAAGGCACTCTCTCATCATGAGGTCTCTCAGCATGAAGTTAAGGCTCCCCATGTGCAGGGAGAGTGGAGCTGGATATGAAGGCAAAGTTTGCCTGCAGTTTTGCAAGGGTGCCAGCCTGGCTGTTCTCGCAGTGATAGGAGGGGGTGGAGGGGGGACACCATCCCAGCCAGGCTGAGGGAAGCTGCACGAGACAGAGGTCAGTTGTAGAGGATGGGAAGGGGCTGCTGGAGCTGAAAGTCCTTGCAGGGGCTGTTAGGGAGGAGTGCCCTGCATGCTGAGGCTCTGTATCCCGTGCCTTGCCAGCTGAGTGGGCGCTTTGGCACTGAGCCTGTCCCCAGAGGATGTGAGTGGCCAATGGTGCAGGCGGCTGGCATGGCACCTCCCCGCTGGTACTTTGGCCTTTTATCTCCTGAGGCAAGGGGGAAGACTGCCTTTGGCTCGGTGCTGTCACAGCCCAGTCTGGTACGGGTGCAGCTGGCTGCTGACCACGAGGCAGGTGAGTTTGCATGTGCAGCCACGGGGCTTCTGTCTTCTTCATTCTGCCAGAATGGTGTGAAGGGGCTGTGCTGGAGGGTGACACTCTGTGATGGTGGGGACCATTCACCAGCCTGTTTGAGAGCTGCTTTGTTTTCTTGAGGACTAATGCCTTGCCAGGTGCTGCAAGGACATTCATGGCAGTCCCTGCTTTCAAGAGCCTAAAGGCAAGCAGGCAGCAGATTAAACTGCCACCTGTTTTCTCCAGCCCCTCTGTCCCAAAATGTCCTCAGCAGGCAAGAGCAGGTAAGTTGACAACTTCTCCCCAGGTGACATTACCTGGTGCCAACTCCCTTGTGCATTTTGTGCCTATCATGCATTTAGAAAGCAGCTTCTCTCAGGAAATATTCGCAGTTTCATTTTGCACTCCTTAAACCTTTCTGTGAAGACAGCTTTGCTCCAGTCATTAACAGAATTTGGCAGTGTCTGCACCTTCAGATGCATTTGTGCTGTGAAGGAAAGTGTGCTGATCCCAGGGGGTTTCTCCTCTCCCAGCAGGTACTCGTTGCTGATTGCTTCCCCCTGCCATCCCTGACTGAACGGTTGTGTGGCTGTGTCCTTTGACACAGTGGATGCTGGCACAGCTTTGCTTCCTCTGCTAACCTTCTGAGTCCTGCTTCTTGATATCTGCTTCTCTCACTTTGAGTTGGTTTTTGGGGCTTTGAGTTTGTCTGCTCTCAAGACAAATAGAAATATGTGGAAGAGAGTCCTAACTTCCCCTCCCGCTGTTTATTCTAAAGTCAAGGTTGTAGTTTGGAAGTTGGCTTTCAGTGACAGCTCCACCATGTGCTGGCCTCCAGGTCTATCTCATTCCTGTCTGACTGCCCAGCACAAATATTTGTGCTGGCATGAAATCAGGGATGGGAACACGTTTGGGTGTAGGGAAAAGACAGATTTGCTTTCTTCGGCCACAGCACCAGCTGACATCTGCTAAAGGTTTTCTGTCAAACTGACAGCCTGTGTGTGCTCAGATAGATCAGCATGTGCAGCAGTCTGAGCCTGAGAGGATGTACTCAGCTGCACTGGGGCTGCTGGGGAGGGGATTTGGAAATGGGAGTGCTGGCAGAGGGCAGAAGTGAGGAGCTGGCCTCTGGGAGGGGTGGGGTGTGCTGCTGGCAGGACTGGGGGTGCTGGTGGATGGGGAGTCCACAGCTGGCTTGGAGGCTGCCAGCTGTGGCTCTGGCAGCCTGGCAGGGGAAGAGTGGGAGAAGGAGGATGCTGTACTCGGCTCAGACTGGGGGTAGAGCAGTGGCATCTGGGGGTAGAGGTGGCAACCCATATCCACAGGGCAATGTGGTGGCACTAAATGCAATGAGCAAGGTCAGAGAGGTGTGGGTAAGTTTAACCTGTTCCTTCTCCTGTGATGTCCTGGCTTGTGGAGATGGTGGGTGCCTGTATCTCCAATCCAAGCTTGCTGGTGTGATGCATTAATGAGACATGATGAGGTCTGTGTGCTCCCTTCCATGCCTCTCGCTGGACTGTGGTGCTCTAGTAAGCACTTTTCCTTCAGGTGATAAGGCAAAAACTGAAGGTTGAAAGTTCAGCCCCATGCCTCATGGGATGAAGAGAGCAGATACAAAGGTTGGCCTTCCTGGAGAAAGCCTCACTGTCTGATTTGTATGGGAGATGTGTGGCAAGGCAGGGGAGAAAAATAGCACCACTTCTCCAGTGGCTTAGGCTGTGAGGACCAGGTACATCCAGACCTGTCCAGGATTGCATTGTGGTACTTCTAGTGTGGGTGTTCTGTCACTGTCTGGAGCTGACCTTTGGGAGGTGAGAAGAGGGAAAGGCAGGTTTGAGGAGGCTCCCAGGCTATTTATGTGTCAGCATGAGCTTTGGGCCATTCGCACTGCTTCGGTGTGCGTGTGGCTCTGAAACTAATTTGTCTGATCATTTTAATAAATGTAAAAGGGATGTCCTGGTGTGCAAGTAATGGGGCATTAATCCATGCCTAGCTGTGTTAACAGCACTCTAGGAAGGAAGTTCTCCCATGCTGTTCTCACTCTGATAATTACAGGATGTTCAGTTTAGGATCCCCTTCCATGAAGACTGCTCAGCCTCTTTTGGCTTTCAGGTGGCTCTCTGATGACTCTTGTTTCACCTACTACCAGTTTCCTCCCAGTGCCTCAGCTCCTTTTACCGTGCAGGTTCCCAGTTCCAGCAGTGCCATTGTCCTGAAGTTTAACCATACAAAGACTTTCTGGGGCATCAGCAACCTTTTGGTGCTGCTGGCTCGTCTGCTGCCCCAATGCAGGTCCTGATGGCAGATTTTCTAGGAAGATGCAAACCCTGCTCCCTGACACTTCTCCCACAGTAAGCCTTGGAGCTACACCCTGCCTGGCTGCAGATGCTTGCCTGCTCTTATGTGCAGTTTTTGGCTCCTAAGAGCACTGTGTTCCTAGGAAGATGTTCTTAGGTCTTTATTTAATCTCTTTCCTTTCTGGGTTAAATGTATAATGTTGTTCTGGATTTGTTTTTTAAATGTCCTATACAATTCCTGGCATTCTCTTCCCAGCCAGTTTTTCCCCCTCTTAGACTGCAGAACGGTAGCAGCTGTTTTCCTACCCTGGAAACAACTGGGATCTGGCTCAGCTCAGAAACTTCCTGACCAGGCCACTGAGGGCTTCATCAGTCACCCTCTTTTAAGGGGCTCAGGGAGTTCTGTAGATTACAGCAAAGTGGTCAGATAGAGCTTGGGGTGACTTAGGGTTTGTTTTGCAAATGATCATTGGTTGGAGCTCTGTTTAAATAAACAGAGCTCAAATAAGCTTTCCACTTCATTGCATTAAAATCCCTTAATTCATTAAAATCCCCTGGCCACAGACATTCAGGCCTCTGCTGTGCCAGGTGCTGTTTAAACAGTTATCAAGTGCTGGTGTCTGCTGTAAAATGATCACATTGTTAGCTTCCCATCGCTTGTCCACGAGTTGAGTGGCTTTTGTTAGGGTTGATGATACTAGTCCTGGTATTTGCTGGTACAGCCAGCACCAAGGAAACCTGTACCTTTGCCCAGTTTTAAACCCAGGAAGGTTGTTTTCCCCCTGTCTTGCTGTGCAGCTGCAGCAGGAGCATCTGTTCCCTGGTGGGAAGCAGCAGCAGTTTTCCAGCTGGATCAGACAGCTGTGGAGGACTCTGTAGTTACTGGGCAGGTGGGGAGCTGAAGCCAAAAGTCAAAAGAAAAAAAGGCCAGAGAGAACTAAACTCAGCTGTCCCAAGTCCCTCTTGGTGCAGGGGGACTCCATTGCCCTACTTGTGTCAGCAGGTAAGAAACAGCCCTGAGATGTAGTTGTGTGTCCATCTTGGTCTCTCACTCTTTTGGCTACCTGGCTGTGGTGAATATTGGCAGCCTTGCTGTCTTTTCTTGCTGTTGCCCTTTGTGGTGGATGCCTGTCCTCCTGAATGACCCTCTGCATGGAAGGGTGCAGCAGAGGCAGTGAGGGGGACATTTTGCCAGACTTCGGAGCAGGCTACCTGGACCACTTGGAACATGTATTTTGTCAGGCCTGTCTCAATAAACACAAGTTTATTGAGGGTATAGATATTGTCAAGTGAGTTTTCATGATTCACAGCTTGTTTATGACAGGCTTACAGGCTTTCAGCTACTAGTCATCCTATATTCTTATATTTTTGTCTTATTCCGGCTAATTTGATAGAAAATTAGATTAACCTAAACCAAGCTGCTCTTGTGGACATGCATATGGAAGCACATGTAAGAAGGGTATAAGTGATTTTCACTTGGAAAGTGCAGACTTAGCTGATCTGGAGCTTTTTAAGATCTGCAGCCACAGATCAGTTGAGATCAGGTAAGCTGTCTGAAGAGGGCTCACAGAAGATATAACAGCATAGTGCAGTGGGTGAGGTTTGTGTGCAGTGTTTTGAGGAGGAGTGCCTTTCCTTAGGGAGCTCCATGTGCTGGTCTCTCACAGCTCTAGTTGAATGTGAGGCTGCAGAAAAGGCAGTTTCAGTCTCATGTTGTCCAAGAGTGGGACTGTACAAATGATTTCATGCTGTCCTATCCTTTACACGTGATACAAGGAGAGAGGGACCTGAACTCCTTCCCATACCTGTTTGCACCATCACTAGCTCTTCACACTTTCAGGGACCTTTTATTCTCAGGAATGCACTGGGAGCCAGAGGTATCTCCAGAGCAGAAGTGTCAGCCTGTAAGCCACTCTGTTGGATGTGAGATGCTGTGTGGCTTAGGAAATCTGCAGTAAAGGAGCAAATTTCATTCCAGAGGCTAAGGGCAAAGGTACCTCCTTTGCTCTGGCTCAGCATCCAGGTTTCATCGAGCAGGTGAAAGGGAAGAGGAAGGAAGTTGGCTGAATACTTCTGAGACACCTGCAGAAAGCATAGGGCATCTGATTCCCAGGCTGGAGGTGAGGACATGAAGACATCTCCAGAAAGCTGAAAGTTCTGGCCACTTCTGAAATTTTCTCTGGTGTCCAGATTTCTCTGTGTGGTGATTTCTAACAGCTCTCATTAAACAGTAACAATGAAGAGTCTTAGAGAGAGCTGGTTCCTGCAGTCTGGCACTGAGCTGAAAGGAGCGGTCCAAAGGGCAAAGTGGCATCAGTAGCTTGGGGAGGGAGAGGCATTCCTGAAAAGACAGTGTTGGCACAAGACTGAGTGTGTCTGTTTAAGCTTGGAAATAGGGGAAGGATAGTAACCTCTGGAAGAGCAGTTTTTTGAAGGCTGTCCTTTGGACATAGCATGTATGTGTTGAAGGGAAGTGCTGAAAGAGTCTTGTGATGACACTTGACTATCTTGGGCTAGCTGGGTGGACCTGCAGCAGGTTGGGGATGCACATGGTATGGTGTGAAATGCTCTCTGAAGTTTGAGAGAAGTGACAGACACGGCTGTCCTGGCGGCTGGGCAGAGCTTGTGCCCTGCCTGGCTGCTGCCCTTCCTCACACACTGCTAGAACCTGATGACCCTGGCAACTCTTCCCTCCATATGTCCTTATATTTATATTTACACACATACATTTATAACGCTCCCTCTGGAGCTCAGTCTCTTCTTTGAGGAGATCAGGTGCTCCCTTAAGTCATTTGTCCCTCAGCTGTCCTAACCCTACAGCCTGCCTGCCAAGTAGCCTCTGAGCTTTAAGAAGAGTATAAGTGTCTCAACTTTGTGTTCTTAGTGTCTTTCTGTCCTTTCCCAGGAAGAAACTGAAGTGAGAAAGAAGTGACTGGAAAAGAACGATTTGAAGGAACAGATTCATTTCTTAACAAGATCAATTTTGAATTAAATGGCTGATAAACAGATCAGGTAACTTTAAATTTTTTTTTTTAATTGTGCTTTAGGTTTTTCTTTTTAAATCTTTCAAACTAATTTCTGTTTGGGATCCAGGAGGTTGGAGGAAATCACCTGATCATCTCTTCTGGCCTTAAACAGTTTTGATTATTTCTCTTCTCCTTTCTTACCTGCTTTTTTTTGAACCTTCTCCTATTTTCTGTCTCTGCCATGTTGTCACATCTCTGCTTTCTTCAGTTCTTTTTTCTCATTGCCTTTTTCTTTCTACCTTCTGCTTTCTACCCTGCACGAGTCCATTCCTTTTTGTTTCTTCTTTCAAAGGTCATCCTGACCTGCTGACTTCAGCTGCTGGCATCAAGGGAGCAAAGCCAGGTCCTTGCCCAGGATGCAGTACTTGTAATGACAAAGTCCACACAGCCTTGTTCCCTTACTCTGCAGACAGTCAAGGCTTGAGTGATAGCAGGAGCATGAAGTACCAGCAATGATTAATGACACTTAATGTGCACAGTGGAAACTTAAGAGTATTGGTTCTGGTAAAGGCTGGATTTGAGTCTTCTCTGGAAATGAACTGGGATTCATTTCCTGGAAGGACACAGTTCTACCTGTTGCTTCCTAGGAGCTGTGTCAGGTGGACCTGCACAGTCCTTCACATGGGTTTTAACTTTTTGCTGCTTTTGAAGTTGCCACAGCTAAGTGACTCCTGCATGCTGTGGGATTCCTGTGGGGTTTTTCATGTTGCTTTTCTAACATCTACTTTTCCAGGTTACCAGCTCAGGACAGGTGGGGCGAGTGGGTGAAGGAAACATGGTGACAGAGGGACAGGACTTGGCAGTGTCTGAGTGCTGCAGGCAAGAGAGCTGCCCCTTCTTAGCGTTTGCCATGATTAGGATATCTTCCTGTACTCCTGTCTTCTGCAAATGTAAACAGTCCTGAGCTGTGCTGATAAAAATACAGCATCGTGGAGTGTTTGTGTTCCTAGATTTGGCCATCATCCGCTACCCAATTTGGAAAGCACTTGGAACTCTTCCAACACACCCATGAAGGGCATGCTGAGATTCACCTCCGTGGAGTCTGGCAGGTCTATGTTCCTGATAACCTCAGCAAAGCAAAATGATCAGATGTCTGTTACTGTTTGAAGCTTGGTATTTTGAAGAAAGAGGAGACATGTCCTATAAGAGGAGATGTGTCCTACAAGATGTGCCCTGGCTCCTCCAGTGTGCTCTTGGTGGTGTGAACAGGAGCTTGCTGGCAACAGGGACTAGTTAAAAGGGCTGAGGGAGGAGCACTAGAAGAGGAGAACTGGGATGCATTTGTATTTCTTCTTCTATTAAACTGAGCAAATGGCTTCATTTGCATGCTAGCCTGCATTGTCCCCATTTCACTAAGCCCTGCACACGTAAGTGGTGAGAGGCAGTAGCTGTGCAGAAGCTAAATAGGACAGAGACCAGGCACAGTGGATTCTTATCCCTTGAGAGAACAGAAAGCACTGATGTGAAGTGGGATGACTCAGTCACAGGGGAAAAAGCTTTTGATTCAGGTGCAGTGGTCTTTGTCTCACGTTCTTCTCAGTGCCTCAAATCTCTCACCTCTCCTGCTCTAGTCATCTCTCCAGTTGATGGCACCGCATGTCTGCAGTGGTGACAGGAAGCCAAGCCAAGGAGATTTGTTTCTATCACCCCTTAGTAGAAACATGATTGATAGCAAAAGACTAAAATCAATAGCAGAGGTTTGCTGCAAGGTGAGATCAAGGGCACTGCATTTCTGCAGCAGTGCATGTAGAATTTAATCTCAATGTCTTGCTGGATACTACCCCATAGTCCATCTGTACTGCTTTCCCCCTGCAGTGTTCTTGGGGAATTCTGGATGGTTAGATTCAGGTACGATGGGAATATTGAGCGAGGGTTTCTCCCCTACAGGCAGCCTCAAATTTTTGGTTTGCCCGGGCATGTCAGACCATTCCTCTTTACTGCTGTGATCTGGGCTGAAATTGGGGAATCTCTTGCACTTAGAGTAGCAACAGGTAGGACCTTTGTGTCTGTGTCTCAGTCACACCTGATATAAACCCTGTGATGATTGCACTGTTGGAACAAATTGAGAAAGAAAAGTGATTTGCCTGTCCCAGGTGTTTCAGGGACACTTAGAGAAGTGATGACAGTGCTGAGGCTGGAAGGGGGCACTGGTTGTGCCTCACAGTCTGTGACCTGCCAACAGTGACTTCAGAGCTGAATCTGGGGAGGCTGAGGTGATCCTGTCTTCAAACACCTTGCTTTTCCGTTGGTGTCTCCATCTTGGCACTCTTTTATCTGGTCTCTAACCTCCTCCTTCAGTGTGACTGTGGGTTAAATAAGGAGAGCACAATGAAGTGAAGCTTACTGTTTGAAATTTTCCCATGTCCTGAGAACAAGTCGAGTGTAGAAGTTTGCAGGCAAATCTGTTCCATTCTCAGACTGTGGCACAAAGATCCTTGAGGCAACAGTCGAGGTGGTGAGGTCTAAAAGCCTGGCTCTGCACTGAGCTTGTGCCCTGATTTGGGCCTGCCTTCCTGTAGTACTGTGCTGATTTAACCTCAGTCAGCACTGTCTAGTTTGGAGCCGTAGGCTGAGCTCAAATCTGTCTGTCTGCCTATCCTTGGCACCTCTTCTTCCAGCTGTGCCAGCCCAGTGTGTGTTGTATTGGCAGGTGTTGAGGAGGAAGGAGCTTTGTGTGCAGGACAGCAGAGGTGTCAAGGTGTGTCAGTATGTCAGTCCTGAGGTGTCAAGACCATGCTTAGCACTTGTGGACAAAGTCTTTTGTATTTTTTCCATCCCTCATTTGTCTGCTTCCCTCAGGGACACTTCAAGTTGAAACCTTGAGTCTCCATATCCTGCCTTTCCCTCAAGCATGGCTGCTTATTGATCCTCTCTGCGTTTGCCCCTTGATGCAGAATGCTCTGGAGTGCTGTTGGGGGGAATATGTTTGCAGGGCTTCACCCCACCATGCCTCGGCCAGCCTCAGCACTGCTTCTACCAGAGGGTAATGCAGTCTGTCCCCCCATCCAGAGCAGCAAGTCACCATCATGGAAGGCAGTGTGCTGGTTCCCTCGGTGGAAGGATAGGCCTTGCAGGCTCACCCAGCTGCAGTCTAGGACTGCTGTCTGCCATCAGTTTAGTATCTGACACATCCTGTGTTCAGGGAGCCATATCCTGTGCTTTATTGGAGGGAGCTGACTCAAACAGGCTTTCTTTGTCTCTGTGTGCAGTGGTTTATTGAGCATGTAAGTGCAGGACATTTTTCTTAATTGAATTTGCTAGGAACCCATGTTCAGCTGATGTGGCTTTCACTCAGTGCCACTTGCAAGAATTCTCTGTGGGAGCAGCAAGGGGAGTGGAAAAAGCCCTGTGCTTCGGAAGCATGTGTAGCGAGCCAGGTTTTGATTACCCCCAGAGGTATGAGCTCACGTCTCTGCGTCTGCGGCCGTGCAGGCAGCCAGCCCGGTGGTTTCACCAGGCTGCTGCTTTGTGTGTGTTCCCCTGGCCCTGGGCCGTGGGTCTGGAAGCAGTTTCCCGTGACTGTGGCCATCTGCTCCATGGCTGCCAGCTGGGTGCTTCTGCTGGGCCGTTCCCACATGATGGTAGCAGCTGATGTGTCATGAACCTCTCATTAGCTGCGGGTCCAATTGTGGTGCAGGAAAGCGTTTGTCAGTAAACCTGCTGGCTCAGATACCATCAGGCCCTAACTGAAGGCTGTCCGCATGGTAGATGGTCCAGCACTCAGTGTTTTCTCCTCTAGAGACAACAGAAATCCCCGAGTCCTGGGCAACAGGATTTTTTCCTGCTCCTAGTAATGTGTGGGTTAGGTGTTTGGCTCCACTCCACTCATCAGTGGTTTGTCCTGATGATATGTGCTGCTTTCTCTGCCTCCTCATATACACAGCAGGAACCAAGCTTTGCTTTGTGGAAGAGCTTCCTTTGTGCTGGGGGGGACAGCTTTGTCTCACAGCAATGCATTAACTCTGGTCATGCAAAAGAGCTCAGCTCTTTCATCTTTCCCTTCCCTGGTGTTACCCAGTGCTAAGACATCTGTTTGTCTCTATCTCATCCCCTTACAGTTTACCTGCCAAGCTGATCAATGGAGGGATAGCTGGGCTGATCGGGGTCACCTGTGTATTTCCCATTGACCTGGCAAAAACTCGCCTGCAGAACCAGCAGAATGGTCAACGGATGTACAGCAGCCTGTGAGTACTGCCCACACGGGCACCATCCCTCAGGGCTTTCCACGGGGAGTCCTTCCACTTTGTTACCTCTTTCAGGTGAGCTCAGCATCTCTAGGAACTGGGCTGTCCTCAGGAAAGCCAGGGGACAGTCTGGAGCCAAGCTATACTAGAGCAGATGAAGTAAATAGAGTAGCTCTTGAGGCTGCTGAGCCAAGCAGAGGAGTCCTCTGCAGAGGGCACATCTGTTTGCATCCATTGCTTGGGAGCAACCTATTAATTGCTGCCAGGGCTCAGAACCAAAACACAAGGAATCCTGATCATCTGATCCCAAACACAGGGAGTCTGCTGAGCTAGTCAGGTGCCTGAGGGAATTTCTGCCTCTGGTCTGTTTCCATTGCTCTGATATTGGAGATCCTTCCTTTGCTGTGTTAGTTTTAAGAAGAGGAAGCAGTCACTCATTCCCAGTCCAGATCATTGCACATGGACCTTTTAAAGGATCACAGGCTGACACATGCTATACTTAGACTGGCCATCCTGTGTCCAAAAACCCCAGGTACTGAGCTGTAGGAAAAAAAGGCGTGAGTGTATCCAGCCCACCAAATTCACTTGGAGTGTGTGTTGAGTGCTTAGGGCTGCATATGTGCTGTGGGAATGTGTACTATACTCAGCACAAAATGCTTTATCCTGGGAACCAGAGACAGGCCTTAGTTTTCCAAAAGAATTGGTGGTATTGAGGGGAAGAAGGGACTGGGACTGGTGAGGTATGTCCTGTCCTCCTACCACTTTGTTAGAACTAGTGTAACCTCATCCCTGCTCCTTCACACCACCTTTTCCTCTTACCTGCCCAGGAGAATTTGAAGCAGAGGGGGAGTAGGAAGGAAATGCTCTCTATTCTGATGGCTTTAGTCTCTGTGCCTCCTTGCTCTAGCTGATGACATGAGCTTAGGCTGTAGGCTCTGGTGCTTCCCTTGACAGCTCCTGTGCTCTGCTCCCTGCACTGTCAGTGTGCCCTGGCTTGCTGGCAGGATGTGGCCTGTGGCCACCCATCTTGCTTTGCATCCCCTTTTGTTGTGTCCTGTTCCTGCTGTAGATTGCTTCACCTCCCTGAGGATCACTCTTCCTCCTGACCTGACATGTGACAGCAGCAAGGGTTTAGGCAGGTTGAATAACTTGTGGCACCCCTTGGGACTGCCTGCCAGAATGTCTCATGCCTGGAAGGGAGCTCGGTAGGAGAGAGGCTTTTAACCTCCAGCAGTCAAGTGCAAGTCAGCTCCATAGCCAGGAATTGCTGTGAGATGAGGAGCTGTTAAGGACTACATAAGATTTACCCTGTATATTTGAACTGGCTGCTTCTAAGAATAGGAAGGGCTGAGCTTTACTAAGAAAGTTTCCCCTGTTACAGGGGCTTATTTTTCTGGAAATGCTGATGTGTGCCCATCAATACTAGATTTCCTGATTATACCAATGACATGGTGTCTGCTGAACACCCAGGAATGCAGCAAGTTCCTTTAAAATGTTGGCTGTCTAAGATTGTATGCCTCACTTCTGCTTGGCTAAAGAGGTCTATGACATCAGGGGAACCTTTCACTTGAAAAAGACAGACACTGGAGGACTTCTGAGGGGTGGAGAGAGCTTGGCTTTTGGGCTGTGCTGCCCCAGGTATGTTATGTATCATTTTAATTGGCTGTTGGCTCCCTTTTTCCAGGGAGAAAAGAAAGCTGGATGTGGCCTTGGCTGCATTTGTTCTGCTGCAGCTTGAGGGGCTTTAAGTGACATGCAAGCTCTATCCTGATGCAGCAGGGCTCTATGAATATGATGGGAGCAGCTCTTCTCACTCTTCTCCCTGCTGTGGCTTGTTCAAAGCAGAATCACTGGCTCAGGGAAAATGTGTTCCCTCCAGCACTGCAGTGTGAGAACTTGATGGGAGGGATAGGAGAAAGGTGCACTGAGATTTCTGGGGCTTGCAGATGTGTTGGAGTGGCTGCTCAGGAGATGAGTATGTGTGAGTTACAGGGGCTGGGGTGGAATGTGTGAAAGATGAGATGCCAAAGGATTCAGGGAGTCCCAGCAGAGGGGGAACTCATTGCCATGACTGGCAGCAATGCAGGATGGGCTCTTCACAAGTAACTTTAAAACAGCCTTGACCCAGGCAGGGCCATAAACCCCTCAAGGAAGTTCTGTATTTCCTTCTCCTTCACCTCACCACTACTGCAGAGCTGAGAAGTTTACTCCTTGTGTTGCCAAATCTCTTAAAAATGTATTAGTGTTTTCATCAGCCACACTTCTCTTATTATCGCTTAAAAGAGCCTTTTATTCCTTAAATTATGCACACATAAATGCATGTGCACCTCTCCCTTCCTCTATGGCTACAGCAAGTACCTGTCTCTTCCCAAAGACCCTAAAGGCAGCATCCCAGCTTCATGCACCAGAGAGGGGAATCTGTGCAGCCTTCCTGAACCTTGACTTTGGATTTGCTAGGTGTATGTGTCTGTGCCTTCAAAAGCCTTTGAGTCATTCCAGTGCTCTGCAGGGTTTTCCCATTTGTGGTAAATGTGTTTGCAGTGAGGAAGGTGACAGTTTTCCCCTTGGAGCACAGTACCCTGCCGTGCTCTCCTCAGGGCAAGAGCCTGAGTGCTTGCTGCCTGCTGTGGGACTTGATGTGTTAAAAGTGTGTGCTTTAATCTGCGTGGGAGGCCACAGATGACTGAGTGTTCAGGTCATCTCGTGTTTGTGTGCCTTGTGTCAAATTTCACAGAGTAAGTCAAACAAGTCAGCATGGGGGGGTTTTGGCCTCTCTTATTTCCCTTCCAGAGCTGGATTTAAAAATGTGTACACGAGGATCTGCTTGTTAGAGCATCTCATGTGCATTTGCCACAGGGGACCCTGCATAAACAGCCCTTGCAGTGACACTTTTCCCTTTTGTGTTTCTAGAAAGCAGACAGTGAGCCAGGGGTTTCAGAGCCCCTGTGAATTAGGGGTTGAAATTGGACTCAGGCCTCAACAATGGCACATTCAGAGGCTGACGCAGTTCCCATCTCAGCTGAGGGTTTCACTGACAGAATGTAAATGGAAACCACTCCAAGAAATTTGCTTTGTTTTTCTCTGCACTCACCCACCTTTGAGGTCCTGTGGTTCATCTCCCTCTGTTCTGTTTGCAGGTCTGACTGCCTCATTAAAACAATTCGGTCGGAAGGCTACTTTGGCATGTACAGAGGTAAGTACAGCTGACTCAGGCACAGCACAGCTTTTGTGTTGGAAGCACTGGTGCATAAGTAGGAGGAAAAGCTCTGTTCTCTGGCATATAAAGCAATAACCTGGCAATATCCTAGGAGGTTGAATAGTGCAGCTGTTTCTAAAAGTAAACTCCTCCATGCAGGTGTCTGTTCAGATATCTACCACTGAGGACTTGAGTCCTCCTCATGACTGTTTTGGTGTTAAACCTTGCCACTTAGTGAAGTTCTTTACTAGCAGTTTAAGTGAAGCTGATGGACTTTCTTTCAGGACTGTATGTTATGTTTCCCGGCTTGGGCATGGTAGCTTTTGACAGAGGGGCAGTAGCAAACCAACACTTAAAGTTTTGTGGTTAATGACTGAGTTTATGCAAAGCCCTTCACCAGCATGGTCAGGCCTGCTGTCTCAAGCATGCCCAAGTGCCTTGTTCAAGCATTAAGATAAGCTGCAATTAAAAAAAAAAATTGAAAATAACCTGCCCTCCAAAAATACTCCCTTGGGATGGTAAGAAAATCCAAGGTCGGGTCAGGGTGGAGCTTCAGCTGTTTGGTTGTTGTGTGCTGACCTGCTAGAAATCCCTTGGCTCCTTGGCTCAGGCTGTCTGTTACAACAGTGAATTCCTCAGCTGATGTTATACCTTTTCTAGTTTAAACACAAAATCCCTGTAAATTTTTAAAGATTTTTGAGGAGAAGAGACCAGCAGGCCACATTCTGACTTTACTTGTAGCAGAGGAAAATGTGGAATACCTCCTTGGCTTACAGCACAGTCCAACTGGCTTCATTGACACTGAGCTCTGGTTCATTTTATGTCCTGATAGTCACTTGCTTGCATATGCAGTTTTTATCTGAGGTGCTCAGATAGCATTCTTAGTGGCACTCAGTCACTGATAAAGCCTGATTAAAGTTATACTGCTATGATTAAGTCCTTGCTCTTTGTTTGCTCAAGCGGAAGTCCAGAGATGCTGGCGCCTTGCTCTTGGCATGTGCAGTGTCTCTTGCTGCTTCTTCCCTCCTCCTAAGGAAACATAGGCATTGTGGCTGGCCAGCCTGGGAGCAGCACTGGATGTTCAAGCAGCATCTCTTGCCCAATTTCCTGGTGGGCGTTTCAGGGGAGTGTAGTGGATGGCGGGGATGGATTGGCTGCTTTGCATCAGCTTTCCTGGGAGCAGGCAACAAGACAAATAACCTCGAGGAACCCTGGCAAGCTCCATCTCCAATGCTAGCAGTGACGTGTTCCCTTTTGATTTTTCCAGAAGCTGGCTGCTTCTGTGTTCCTAGCCAGGAATTCGAGCTTGTATTAACTTTGGCTGTAAATGTGCAATGGCAGGCTGCTTGGTGGGAGGCAGAAGGAAGGAGGTGTTTGGGGAAGCTTATAGGGGAGACTGTAGGACCAAGAGTTTTTGTGAGAATCAGGACTTTTGGAAGAGACAGCTTAGTCCTTTAAGGCATAGAGTGGTAGAGAGGATGTGGATCTCCAGGCCACTTGTCATCCCCAAGCAGAAGGGTGCAGAGGGTTTTGCATACCTCTTTCTTTTCCCAACTTTTTCCAAGTCTGGTCAGCCTGGTCCATGTCCCTAACTCTGTTCAGGGTGCTGATAGTTGCTTGAAATTACTTCTGGCTATTCAGTAGGGAGCTGAGTTGGAGAGGCCTTTTTTAAATAGCTCCATCTCCTTCCAGAAAATTACAGATACTTCAGCATGGCCAGGATGCAAATGTGAGTACTCCCAAGAGCAGCAGTCCTGGTCTCTGTGCCTCAGTTCTGTGAGCTGACATGAGTAGCTCTTCCCTCCCTCTCAGGGAGAGGGTTGGTGGGTAAAATGCATGCAAGGTCCATGAAGATTGTGTGAGTACTTTTCTGGAAAGAAGGTAAAGAGATGTCTGAGCCTTGCAGAGAAAGATGGAAATCAGGTGGTGGGACTGGTTTCTGCTCCTTCCAGCTGTCCTAGTTTCCCAGCAGAGTTTGCTGAATGACTCACAAGATCTTATTTGCAGGCTTTAAGCTGAAATTGGGAGGATTATATGTTAATGTGCTAAAGTAACAGCTGCTGCCCCCCATAGAGGAGTCACAAGCACGTCAGTTGTCCCTGCAGATCCTTTGGCCTCTGTCAGAGGACAGAAAGGGTCTGTTTGGGCACAGCCATTGCTGCTGTGTTTCTTCAGGGCTCCTTCATGTGTGAATTAAATCTCCTCAGTGCAGACAGGAGAGTGGCTTGTGCTTGTAGGATGCTTTTCTGCAAATCACCTCTTAAGGTGTTTGTGTGGGCAAACAGTCTTTGCTTTATATGAGTAGCCCATAGCAAACTGTGTGATATATAAGGCAATCCCAACATTTCTCTCAAGTTCTTCCCCAAAAGTTACAGAGTTTCTTGGATTTGTTTGGGGCGGGAAGAAGAGGAGTTCCCTCGTGTTTTTTCCCATAACATCTGTGTAGCAGCAGTGCCTCGAAGCTGGATGGTGCTGTCTAGCCCTGTTTGTGCTCAAGGAATTGATGGTGTGCAGCCTTAAAAAATGATGCCAAGGGAATGAATCCATAGTGCCTGTGGTCCCCATGGGCATCAGTAATAGGGGACCTTGGAGAGATGCTCTCTCAGCTTCCATCTGCAGTCCAGCCAGAAGCCACCTAAAGATCCCAGCACATGTTCTGAGCAATCCCAGTGCTGTTTGTAGACCAAGTGTTTAGCCAAGCTGGCAGGAGCCAAAGGCCCAGATGAGGCTGAGGAAGTGCCCTTTGCTGTTGGTGACATTTGGAGGGTAGTTGCACTTCAGCTGCAGTAGTGTGGCAGCCCTCCCTGGCATCTGCTAATAATGTCTCCCAGTGCAATGCTGAGGATTACTCAATCCCCCTGTTATGTAGGTTGCTGGTGATGTATAAGAGCTTCTGTGAGAAATGGGTTTTAATAAAAAAACAAGGTTTGGTGAGAAGAGGGTCCTATAAGTTTAGTTGGCAAACAACTGGTTTTGCCCCTGGTTGATTTTGTTCTTTGCAGTGCTTCCTTACTTCTTTTCAAAATGCTTTGTTTTTTAATGAGTGCTTTTTATTCTTCCATTCTGTTTGTCTGTCTTTGCTTGTGGTACATGTAGCATTGCCTGTACGCCAAGATTGGCTTTAGTTAGGGAAGTACTCAGTGGTGTGGGCAGAATTGAGGAGACTTTACAAAAAGAAGAAGCTGCTATGGAAAGAATACAGCCAGCAGTGGGAGTATCTAATTTCTCCTCCTCCAGTAAATTGAAGCTGTTATGGATTATTCAGGACAGGGATTATCCAGTCTCTGCTAAGCAGCTTTACTGAAAATATCAAAGATGTAGGAGAAAACCCAGGTTCATTAACTTTTTTTCCTGTATATTGCATGTTTTTACCCTCTGCTTTATTTGCAATTGAAGAGAAACTTCCATGAATGCTTCTTGATTCCTGAAGGTCAGCATGTGGAAGTGTACTTCTTGTATACCTTTCTTGCTTTATAGTTTGAAGTTGGTTTGCTTTCTTTCAGTGAACCCTTTTCACTACTATTAAGAGTTTATGCTTTTTTTCTTTCTCTTCTTGCTTTTCCAAGGAAAGGGTTATTCATGCTGCGTGTCAGTGTACAGGTGTTATACTTCATAGCCATTGGGAGTGTCATTGAAGTTGTCTTCAACTTGGTGTTTGAGGAAGCACTTTATGGGTAGCCACTTCCACTTAAAATTAGGCTGTGTGGATTTGCTTTGTAGATCCTGATATGATTGGCATTAGAAGGTGGATGTGGAGCATGAAGGTAATTTCTGTGTGGCTTCTCTTCATGTGCAAGAGGCATGGCAGAGGGGACATGGTGTGTAAGAAGAATATCAAACTGAAGCAATGCAATCACTGGTGCCCTTAAATTTTGCAAAGAACCAGAAGTGTGAGAGACCTGCCCTGCTAGTTGATTTGTCTGCTGTAAAAGATGATGGCATTTGTTGGATGTCATGGCCAGTGTGGAATGAAGGCATTGCTTTGGCTTGCTACAAGGCAGCATTACTCTGTATTTTCTGCAGAATCTGAACATGGGAGATGGAATGGGGGAAGATGTGTTGGACTGCCCAGCCCCGTGCAGCAAAGGCTGTCTTTTCTTGCTGCAGTTTTCTGAATGGTGGAGGTGTGTCTTCTGAGCAGAGGATGTAAGGCCAAGGATTCCTGTGTCCCACTCCCTGTTGTAGTGGTCCCAGAAATCCCACTGTGACTTTGCTTCCTAATCTGAGGAAAGTCCCCATAAACCTATGTCTTTCAATTTTTGAAGGGAGAAGAGTCCATCCTGAGGAATAAAGGATTGAGCTGACTTTCTCTAGGTGTGTTTAGCCCTTATAGCTCCTGTCAACTTGGGTTCAGAGGTTCTGAAAATGAACCCCACCACGTCTTTGGAGCCTCGTGGGGGTACAGGCTTCTCTGGCTGTTTCTCTTTGGTTTAAATTGTTTAAATCTCAGAGACAAGCATAAATGCCTGTATTTGTGTTTGTTCTTACAAAGATGTTCTAGGCCATCAACAAGTCTCAAATGTAGCTCCTTTGGAGGGCTTGGAGCTCAATACATTTCAGTGCAGGTAGGGAGAGCTTGAGGCTATCCACTGGAGGACTTTTTGAACTGTAGGATTTAAATGGAGGAGAATGTTCTGGAGTGTTAATCTAATGGTGCAAAACCCCACTCTGCTGGGAAGGGACTGGCCCTTCCCTCACCCCATTCCCCCCAGGGCAGCTTGAAAGCTGCTTCCAGCCACTGTGCTGCACTAATGTTGCACTAATACCAGTGTTCACGACCCACAGCAGCCAGCCAGGCCATGCAAGCCTTTCATTGTGACAGGCACAATACAGGGATTTGCTGTTTGTTGCTCCTGACAAAAGGGCACTCCAGCGGGTGGGGGATGCAGGGAGCCAAGGCTTGTTTATGCCCCAGGTCCCCCAGCAAGCCTTGCCATGGAGCTGAGAGGGAACTTCTGTGTGCTGCAGCTTGTGGTGGGCAAAAAGCCACTTCAGCGGTGGCTGTTCTGGGGGTGACACCCAGTGGTGATACACAGGGGAAGCCACCTTGCTCTAAGGACTGGTCTAGAGCTGGTTCTGTGCACATGAGCCAGGTGAATTCAGCCAGCCTCCAGGTCTTTCAATGGCTCTGCCTTTTCTGAGCTGCTCGGTAATCAAGCTGCTGTGGTGTTGTATGAGGAGGAATCAGAGAAGGGACGCCAGTGAGAAGGCAGGGCATGGATATCTCAGTATCACAAAATATTTGCAAAGGAGTTGGGAATGGCTGTTAAACAATCTTGTACTCTTTTTCTGAAAGCTTGATCTGCATCCTTCTGAATTCATAGGAATGCATCCTTGGATGAGAGACAAGGATGCATGTATACATGGTGGGAGGTAGTAGCAAAGCTGAAGAAATTACAAAATACATATGGCAAATGGAGTAGAAACACATCTGGGGATGTTTTCACAAACCCAAGGTGTTGGGAGGCAGAAACACTGGTAATTTTCAGTGGTGTTTTGTATTTCTAAATCCCTTTGGTGCACTGCAAGCTCTCCTTCATCTGTCCTTGGTTTTGTGCAGAAGTTATAACATATTCCTGAAAGATCCAGTTAACAATTCCTTTATTCTCATTATCCAGTGTCCTTTTTCTCTTTTCCTTGCCCAGGGGCTGCAGTGAACCTGACTCTAGTGACACCAGAAAAGGCTATCAAACTGGCAGCCAATGACTTCTTCCGGCATCATCTCTCCAAAGACGGGTGAGTAGGGAATTGACCTTTTGCAGTCAACTTAAAAGACACCGACTCTTGGAACATGTCTGGCGAGACATCAGAAAAAGGTGGAATGGGAGAGTGCAATGACTGAAATATGAGTTGACCTTGAACAGCTCAGCTGGTGATTACGTTCAGGCTAAGGATGCAATGTCTAAAATGGGAAGCGTGAAGGACTCCACTGGATGACTGCTCTTTATTCAAGCTTCTAAAAATAGTCCCAGACTTAAGCCAAGGTTAGCAGATCCAGAATGTGGTCTAAGTATTCGAGAGGAACCCAGTGTCACTGATGATTGCTCAAACAGCTGCTGGGAGGACTCTTGTCCTCAGCATCCTATTAGATCCGCTTATGCTCCTTCTGGCTCGAAAAGGTGTCAAGGCAAGTTCTGTAGACCCCAGACTTAGCACCCCTCTTCTCCTTTTGTACCTTGAAAATAATTTTAGAGAGGTAGTAAATCTGAATTGACTAAGGGCACTTGGAGCAGCTGACCTTCAAATAAATGCTGAAGGAATAAAATTACCCATTCAGCTTGCAAGTGGAGTTTGGTTCATGTCAATTAAACATGAGTGAAAGGCATAAGCTGGAGCAGTTGAGAGGAGCTGGATCCTGAATATTTAATGCTGCTTTCACCAAGATGTTTTCCAAATTGCATGGGAAATAATTGTGTCTCCCATCAGAGAGAGGCAGACAAGAGCATTGTCTCCAGTCCTCATTGACAGTAGATAGAATGACAGCCTGCTTGGGATATGATCCCAACAATTCCCATCAACAGTTATGGGGTGGGGCCTCAGTGAAAGTGCAAAACTCCAGCACAATTACTGGGCTTAACAACTTCCCAAAACATACCACGTCAGTCTTGGCTGCTGCAGATCAGTGTCTCAACAACTTCATTGTCTTCAACAACTGACACAGATTGAGAATCCATTTTTTTCCTGTACCTTTTTGGGTTTTTTTTTCTTTTGTTCTGGAGTCCTTTAAAGTAGCAGCTAACATATGTCTGCATGACTCATCGGCTCACAGCACTTCGTGATTTTGTGACTCAAGTCTTTGAATAGCCTGTATTCTGTGCTCTGCTCAGACAGTGGGAGGTAATGATGTCCTCTACCAAGTGCTGTGTCTCATCCCTGCAGCAGACAGCCTGGCACACCTTGATGTACTGCAGTAAACAGCAGCACAGCCTTTTGCCACCACCTACAAAGTGGGGGCTTAGTAGCTTGTACAGGCCCAACCTGCTACACCTTGTACTGCCACTAAGGGAATGGTTCCATGGAAGAAATCAGACTAGCATTGCAACATATTTGACGTTCTGAGAGAGCAATCATTGCTGTGATGTTTCAGCCATTAAAAGGGGACATGCCTGTCAGTCGATGTCCTGCACCATGAGAGGTGAAGGCTTCCTCAGAGGACAAGTGTGTGTGTCTGCCTCAGTGCTGAGTCCAGCTTTGAACAGGTCTTTGGGTAAGTGGGATGCAGCTGTTTCCATGGGCAGCTGAGGTTTTCACTCAGACCTCTTCCAGTTTGACTTTGGGTCACTGGATGGTGCACACATGACATAGATGATGTGCTGCATTTAATTCAGAATAAAGGAGCTAGAGAATTTTTCCAAGAGCAAGACACTCTCTTCTCCTAAATCTTACATACTGATGAGTCTGGCACTACAGTGACCTGGAGCAGGAGCGTGATACCAACCAGGTAGTGGGAGGTCTTTGTGTCTCAACACAGAGCATTTTTAGTTCTTTTAGAGAGAAGAGAGGTTGGGCCACAGTTAGGTGACAAGAGCTAGGCAGCATGTGGAGTCAAAGTCACTCTTCTCATTTAACCACTACGGGGGGCTTGGATGAGTGAAATCTGGTCAGCTGTGCTCTTGAGGGTAGCCAGCATGAGCTGGACAGAGAGGCAGAGCCTTGATACTACTGTGGTAGGTGATTTAAGGTGTTTCTACCTAGAAATGTCACCCTAAAATATGATGGGAAGAAAAATGCCTTGCAGGTTTGCTGTGACTGGTATAGGCTATGAATGTGGGATCTTGGGATGCTTCTGTCCTGTCCTCACCAGTTGCCTCAGTAAGATGGGGCAGGATTAGCAGTGCTGGAATTTAAAGGCCTCTCCTACCCAGGACCCAACAGGGTGCATACCTGCTAGCATATCACAAGGCTGGGCCACCTATTTCACAATTCCAGCCAAAGCCTAGTTATGAACAACAAAATAGCTTGGGGTTAGAAAGGTGAAGCCTGGAGCTGCCTGGCACATGGATGTGGTTTCATTTCTTGATATGTAATTGTATCAGTCAAGGTGTTACACTGGACAAAAGCACAGTGAGAGGGTTAGAATCAGTGTAAGGCTGGATCAGCAAGATCTTGGTTCATCTCCACCAAAGTCCTTTTAGCACAAGCCAGTCTGTCTGCTGTGTGTATTTGTAGATGCTGTGCCCTTAGGTCAGTATTCCAAAGGATGCTCTGACTCAAACCTGCAGCAGGCTGCTAGACCTGCTTACTTTGAATGCCTTTGTGCTAAGCATCTAGCACTTGTCTTGCTTGAAATGTGTTGCATGAGTTTGTAATCCTTTTCTGATAAAATGTGCATATTCTACCAGTATTTGCTGATTAAAATATGTGATATTAAAATAGACCTCAATGTGCAAGAGGAGGAAGCATGTGTGGACCAGAGAGAGTGTGGCAAATCCAGCATGACTCAAAGTAAACTCCAGTTAAACAGCTTTCAGTGTACAATAATGTATATATTTTTATCCTTTGAAAAACTTAGTGTTGAAATTGCTTTTAAACTAGGATAAAAAAGTGGCATAAAGCCTATTTTTGAAAGGTCAGACTGAAAACAGCACCTCTGGTGTAGGAAGCTTCTGACTGCAAATTGCTGGAAGAGTATTTTAGGGATGTTATGACTACAGGTTTGTGCTAGACTCCCTTTTCCCTGCCTCTGCGCTTGGACACTGCTGGAGATAGAGCATTGGGGCAGCAGGCCCTCCCAAGGTATCTCATGCCCTTGACGGTGCAGCTCTCTCCCTGAGTGTGCAGGTGTGTGTTCCTGCAGCTCTCTCCATCCTGAGACTAACTCCTGCCTGTACCATGTTTTTTTTCCCTCCTTTTGGTGCAGGGAGCATGTGTGGTTACAGGCTGGGGGATGTCATTTCTGTTTCTTTGCCAGTTTATATTTCTTTGCCAATTTCTATTTTAATGTCAAGGCCATTATATATTATGTAGCCTACAGCTACAGCTTTTTGTGTTCTCAGAGAAACAAAACTGGGCTGTCCCAAGCTGTCCTGGTCATTTAGAAATGAGGGAGGCCTGAGTGATTTGTGTGAGTGCTGAAAACATGCTTGCCCTGCCATGGAGGAGAGGAAGGAGACCAAGATACTGAAAAACATGAAGGGCACCCCATGACCATGACTGAAAAAGGCAATAAGGGTCAAGTGATTTATTTCCTGTGATGATTTTGACCTAAGAGCCTCAGCAGTTCTCAGGAGAAGAAGGTAACCCACAGAATAATCTCCAGGCAGGTCTTTGTTCCTGTGTCATTCTGTGGGGAAGAGTCTTCACTAGGCTAGGGAAGGCAGAATGTGGAGAGAGGGGAAGCTTCCAGTCTTCAGCCTGTTGGAAACAGATGGATTTTTTTTAACTCTGGCTTTTTGAAGCTGCATGTGTTGAGAGACTCAGTCTCATGGCTGCTGTTAAAATAGGAGTGGCTTCATTGTCCAGGACAAAGAATATGAGGAGTCACCAGGACTAAGTGACTCCTCACATGAAGAGAAGTTCATACTCATACTTGAGTATGAAGCACTTGGGTATGAAGCTGAGAAGGCAATTTAGGTTGATGGTACACCAGAATTCAAAGTATGTAATTGATTATTGGGTGCTCAGTGTGTGAGGCCTCTTTGATTGATTTAAGTATTGCCTGCTTTTTATATCCTCTTTGAATCTGAGTGTTAAACACTTAACAAAATCAGTTCCTTTGAAGTGTCTTACAAGGTTTCATGTTTATCTCCAAAGTGTGGAGTCCCAGATAGCTGTTTTGTTGGGCATGTGTTTGCCAGGTTTTGTTCATTTTTCAGGTTCTTGGTTAAATATTCTGCCTTGGCTGCAGTAAAAAGTGTCTCATGCCTTCTTACATAAGCAATTTGTTGCTCATAAAAACTTTGCAGTGTCCCTGGATGGATTTCCTGCTGCTCTTCTCCAAGGTGTTATTCCCTTACTTATCCTGTCCTATTTAATCTTGACCTTTATTTTGTTTGTTGTTTTGAAGCAAAGACTGGCAATCTGCTGTCTTAGCAGCTCTGATTCCTAGGAAGACCAGCATGACTGACTTAATTCTGCCTTTGCTGATGCTAGCAAATTTTCTTCCATTCTGCTTCCTCCTGTCTTATATCTTTGCACAGGGAAGAGAAATAGCCAACTGGTAATCCTGGGACAAGCAAGGTACTTTTCCTTTAGTCTTATGAAGATGTGGAGACTGGAGCTTGTTGTCCATTGCCTTCCCAGATGATACATATCGCCAGGGATCTTTCCTTCATCTACTCTTCTTTCAGGCTCTCCTAAAATACTTGGACCGTCTCTTCTGTGGCATGAGTTTAAGTATCAATTGCATGGCCTGGTCGGTCCTTGAGCTGCAGGACACTCTTAGTCAGCCTGTAAAGTGAGGCTTTCAATTTAGGAAGAAGAAGTGCTGGTGCTAGTCCTGGTGCTGAGCTGCTGTATCACCCTGCACGCACTGTGCTTGGCCTTTCTTTGGCACTTGTGTGCCCAGACAGCCTCTCCTGCAGTTATCCACTGGATACTCAGACACTTCTTTCATGTTTGTAGCCCTCATCCAACTCACTGGGACTTGGAAGTGGGGAAATCTCCCCCTTGAGAAGGAGACAGGAGCTGATAATGTCACTGTGCCAGTTCAGGAACAGCTTGGGGAGAGCTCTTTTATTTAGCACACAGAGTTCAGGCAGTTGCAGTGGGCTGAAGCTGTTGACATCTAAGGTCAGCCAAAAAGTAAATGCACTTTCAACTGTTAATCTGGTAGGAGATAGAGATGTGCAGTTTAATCACAGAATGCACCCATGGGAGGAACATTGTCCTTGTCATCATTCCAGGCACATGTCTTGGGATGAAATGTGAGTTGTATCTGTGTTCAACATGCTCAGTCGTGTTACCTATCCATTGTTCACTTCCACAAATGTTCAAATTGGAACAAAACACTTGGGATTTCCTGCCAGGGGCAAACTTGATGCAGGTACAGAGTCATCCTCCTCTTAGTCCAAACATGCAACACAGAGCTCCTGCACATACCTGGAATAATGATTTCCAGATCAACATTTAATCTGGCAATGTTACTTTGATGTATTTGTTCCAGATCAGTACCTTATTTGGCTTGTCTGAGGCATTTTTGAGCTGGCAGTAGAAGTGAGAGGGAGCTTGTAGTGGGAACTGTATTGCTTTTACATTTCCAGCATGATAGCTGCAGCTTTTCTGAAGTGCAGTTGCAGTAGCTTGTTGTTCCCCTTTGGAAAATCAGGGGCTGGATTAAAGGGGGTGACTGGCAGTTTGTGTGCACATCCCCTGTGACTGTGGCAGAGAGGGTGCTCTTCCTTTGAAGGACTACTCCTGAGTGCTGGTCTTCTAATCCATATCAAAGACCCCTTGTTTAGATTGTTTGAAAGGAACTGGCTCGGTCTGCTTTGAAACTCCTGGGGAGCTTTCTACAACCTCTTGGGCTGACAGACAGAGGCAGAGGTTATTTTATGAGTGGGGAAAGTGATGTCCAAGCTGGGGACAGTAGCCTCTTGGGTAGGAAATAGAAATGGATTGCTTTGTATGGATGTTTCTTAAGCTCAGAGGTTTCCTCTCTGGAAATGATGCCATCCTGATTCCAGACTGGCTGATTCTGGTCCCTGCCCAAACACAGTAAATTCCCACATGGCCAAGATTTTTCAGAAACTTGAAAAAATCCTGCACTGCTCCCATGTGACATCGATATACCAAAGCTGTCAGAGATCCTAACTTTGAACTGATTGCTCCCAAAAAGCCTTCCATAAACCTCTAGTTCCTGCTTTTTGACTTTATTTTTCAGCTCTAGTTTGAAACTCTAATTTAAATCAAGCATGAATCTCCTCCCCTTCCCATTTGACATTTTTGATTTGTCACAAATTAATAGCATGTCAGTAAAAAAAGTGGAACAACTGATTTCTGCCAGTGCAGAATTTGAGACTATTGGGTATATGTTATATTTAACTTTCCCTTGCTGTGATAAAAGATGGTTTCTGCATTTGTAGAACCAGATCTTAGCTGGTGTTGCAGCTTTTGAAATTAGTTGAGAGGTGCCAGTTTTTAAACCACTGAGGATAAGGCCAGTGGTGCCTTAAATATATAAACCCCTATGTTGTCTAGAGATGAACAGTTTTCAAACTTTCCTTTTATGTGCAGACTGGTAAGATTTTGCAAAGGCAGTTTGACCCCTGTATGGCAGCTTTTAAACCTCTTGTCAAAAGCTTTGCTTATCTTAAGCTACTATTTTCCTTGAATTCTCCCCAGTTCCCAGGATATGCAACCCAAAAGCTGAAAGCCTGTGTTCTAGATGCTTTTGATGTACCTGTTTGACATCTCTAAAATATACCCACATGCATAAATCCTTCCTTGGGTCATACTGGCATAGCTCCATGGAGTTCAGTCAAGTCAAGGCTGCTTTAGTTGGCTGGGATAATGGTCCAAGATGAATATGTAGGCCAAATCTTCCTGATCTTTTGAACTGGTTATCAAAGCAGTCGCCCTGGATGAAAGCCAGAAGATATGTACTCCAAGGATGCTCCGGGGCTCTTGCTAAAGTGGGAGGTGCTCTGCTGTGCCAGAAAGAGATTCTGGCAGCCAGCTCCTTTGGGTGGTTTGCTTCCTCTCACAGCCAGGCTGGGGATTGTGCAGCCTTGCTGCTGACTGTATCGAGCCTCTCAGAGACTGGTGCTGTGCTTCAGGCCACCCAAAAGGCACAAGTTGGCCACCTCCAAGTGGCAGTGGCAGTGGGAACCTCTGGATCTGCGCACTGTAGTTTCCCCATACCTCCAGGAAAGCCTGCTATGCACACTTCAGCACCCGTGTGGGTGACTCGGTGGGAGGGATTGTTCTTTGCAGCTCCTCATCTGTAGGGAAATTTGGAAAGGGGAGACTGAAATATTCCTTCTTTCAGCTGTATAGGAGAGCTCTATATTTAGTTGCTGGTAATCTCTGTTGTGGCTCTGTGCCTCTAATCCCCTGCCCTCATATCCTCCCCAGAGAAGATGAGAGGTGGAGAAATCGGCCCAGCTTACATGGTGGGCCAGCGGGATTACAGTGCATCTGCCCTCCCTTTCCTGTGGGGTTGGCATTGAAACTGCTTTGCTGGCCCACTGCCCCACAGCTGTGCTGTGTGTGTGCTTGTGAAACCCCTGGCAGGGGAGTGTGCCTGGGCTGTGCAAGGGAATAGGGAATATCACTGTGGGACTGCTCCTGCCACAGTGTGGGGATGTGCCATGAGCAGGTTAACATGAGGTACTGCTGCAGAGCAGGGCTGGGGGAGGTAAAAATAGTACTTGGATTTAAAACAGAAAAAACAGGAGGCTGTTTCTCCCTGGCTGTGTGATTTCTACACGCTTGTTTTTTAAACCCTTTTAGAAAAGAGCAGGTCAGGCATACTTCTTAATCAAGTCAGTGTTTTCTGGTGCCAAGGTATGAGGTTTTTTTAAAGGGCAAAAACATCACTTTCTGAAAATTGAAACTTTATGAGGTTTTGCATCCTGAGTTCCTCTTTTTAGTCTTAGCTAGGCTCTTTCATAGTTTTGGAATGGAAGGGTCAATGAAATGCTGCATTTTTCTGGATTTGAATATGTTGCTGACAGTCCCTGCTCTGTAGTGCAGAGAATGCACAAATCTTCATTGCTGAAGGTCCATCCCATCCCTTGTCTCTCAGGGAGGACCAGTTTAGTGCAAAGGCTATTTGTTCAGGTTTGGAAGACCTGGTAAGATGAAGCAGCTCCTAACCACAGAGGAGCTGCCTCCCTGATTCACATTTGCTGTTTATTTACTTGGCTTTTCTCAGAGAACTCCAAAGCAGCAAGTGGAATATTTTCCCTCCTTGCTCCTTGTCCTGTGGTCTGTGTTTGTTGACAATTTTTAAAGGACTAGGCTGGCAGGAGGAAAGCTGCTTATCCCCCTTAATGCTTAGGTCCTCTGGTGCCCTCTGGAGTGATACCCTTTCTGAAAGCTGTGCCCTGGCCAGGGGCACCATCAGGCTGGAAGAGAGCTGCAGTGCCCTGGCTGTGGGTGGAGGGGACTGTGTACTCCTGTCTGGGGCTGTTCTGATGGGGCTTGTGGCTTTTCTGAATGTTCTGTTCCTGGGGACAAAATGAGTCTGTTCTGCAGGTCAGGTGGTGCTGCAGAGATGCCAAGCCTGGGCTGTGCTGAACTGTCAGGCCTAGCAGGTTCTGCTGCCCCCTTGGCTGCCTTTCCTGTAAGCCCCAGGGTCAGAGATGTGCCCCAAGCCTTGTACCAGCTGCCCAAGTGTTATTCCAGGCCACCTCCTCTGATGGACTCTTTCTCTCTTTTCTTTGGGCAGGAAAAAGCTGACACTTCTGAGGGAGATGCTGGCAGGCTGTGGTGCGGGTACCTGCCAGGTGATTGTCACCACTCCCATGGAGATGCTCAAAATCCAGCTGCAGGATGCAGGACGCATTGGTACGTGGACTTTTCTTCCCTGTGCCCTGAGCAGGGAGAGGGAAAAGAGCTGGGACTGGGCTTTCAAGGCAGAGCTGAGAGGATGAGTGGAGAAAACCCTTTTCCCTCCCGCTGCTCTCCCATGTCAGAGATATCACAGATGTAGCAGAAGTTTCTCCTCCTCTTCCCAGCTTACTTTCCCCCACACTTTGCTGAGCTCACTTTGCAGAGGCCCTTGCAGTTACAAAGGTGGTGGGGTTTTTGCTCAAAGCAATAGGCTTGGCAAACAAAACAGCAAATGCTTTTGGTAGATGGAGAGACAGGAGAGATGACTGGGCGGTCAGCTTGTGAATGATTCAAACTTGGTAGATCCTGTGCACCCAAGAAGGGCTTAGCATCCTCCAGTGCCTTTCCTGTGCTGCTTCCTCTATCTCCATGTTTTCTGATGTCTATTTTTTCTCTCTTCTACCCTCCTGTAGCACCTCCCTAACAGCTTCCCAAGGGGATGCATTATTTCCAAATGACTTGTCTCCCCTTGTACTTTTTTTTTCTCCCTGACAAAAACAGCAGTTGTCTAAATAAAATTCTCCCAGTGCACTGGATTTGAACGAAGTTTGGGATCAGGCTCTTGGGACTGTGGGCATAAGCTGGCAGGCAGAGGCAGGAGGGAGTGTGAGCCTTTTTGGCTGAGACACTGTGGAGTGTTTCTGGTGAGAACAGAGACCAGAGACTGGCATGGAGATTCTGGGGGAAAGAGCTGCTTGCTCTTTCTTTAGTCTCTTCCAGGAGTCAGTCTGGTCTATGCCTCACTTCCCAGGAGCCTGCATGACACTGTTAGATATCATGTTTATAGCCTTTCCTGGAAAATGGGCCAATTTGTCCTTTAATCTCTCATTTGATGTGGCATTCCTGAATAATCACGGATTTACTTTTTCTTTTCTCTCGTCACTGGTTTTACTTCAGACCTTATCCTCTTTGTGCATATTATTTTAAAATGTTGCAAGGATTTAAGCCATGGTTTGAGAGTTCAGAAGAGGTTTTCAGTGCTGTGAACAGCCTGTTCTCTGTGTGCCAGGAGAGCTGTGGTGTGCTGGGGATTACTTACAGATTGAAGTGCTCACCATCTACTGGCCAAAGGGCTGAAGTGCATCGGTTGGAAAAGTGGGAGAAACCAGGATGTTTATAAGTCTGACTGAGAAACTCCCCAGGTTAAGGATTGCTTTCAGGGGAGGGAGGCAAAGAACAGAACTTGGGAAGCTGTCTCGTTTATGAACATCTTGTTTGTGATACTGGCAGTTCAGGGACACACCTGGAAGCAGGGACTGTCCTGCCTGCTCACAGCAGCTGCTGTTCTCAGCACTGCAAAGATGGTACATGACAGGATGCTCCTGCTCGGGCAAACAAGCTGGTGGGAGAGCGCAGCCGCCAGCGTGGTGGTGTGGCAGCGCTGTCAGAGACTGGGACAGGCTGAGGGACATGGGCAGAGAGTGGGAAAAGCTTGCAGGGCACCTGCCTGGCCTTTGTCTGCGTGCTGTGCTGCCCTGGAGACGTGTCTGTCCCTGCCTGTCCCGCCGGGCAGCAGGAGGCTGCTGTGGGCCCCTGCAGAGCGGCGCTGGCACTCTCTCCGCAGCGGCACAGAAGAAGCTCATGGCGGCGCAGGCCCAGCTCTCGTCCTCGCCCGCGGCGGCGGCCGAGCCGGCGGTGGAAACGCGCCCCACGGCCACCCAGATCACCAGGGAGCTGCTGCGGAGCAAAGGCATTGCTGGACTCTACAAGGGCCTGGGAGCCACGCTGCTAAGGTAGGATGGCATGGGCTTCAGCACAGGCCACTGCTTCCCAGGCTTGGAGCTAAGGCACCACCCATCCCAGGGATGGGCCTGCAAAGGACGTGTTGGCTTCAGCTTGGCTTAGTTCAGTTCCCATGCACGGGTTTTGTACATTAAAGAAGGGAACATCAGAGAAGTGAGAGAGGGTGTGTTTTTGTTCCTGGAAGATTTAATTCTTCTGCTTTCTGTGAAAGGTTTTTGTCTGCCCTATGGTCTGTATTTTCACACTGTACAGAAGTCCTTGTGAGCTGGCAAAGTAAAACTGTCAGCCTGAGACCCCAGAGTGTGCAGTGGGAGCTGGCCCATGGAGCATGTTGGTGCCTGCTCTGACACTCTTTGCCTGGGCTTTCACAGCGTGACTCTCCTCTAGCTTTAGCAAAGGTAGAGCTAAAGTAGCTCTACTTTAGGGGGGATGGAGGGCAGGATGGAACCTCTTGTAATTAACAAAAGTGGTCTAAACAATTGACCTCTGAATGTGTGGGTTTGAGTGTTGAAAAACAAGGAGGAGCCCATTGATCCTGCAGGGCTGCATGCCTCCCATGGGCCTATTGTCCTCTGTGCAGTCACTTTTGCCCCACTGAGTTACAGCTCCTGTCTGCATTGCAATCACAGAGCCAGGATATCTGCATTGCACTCATGGCTGTGCTGCCAATGTTTGATGCTTGCAACCCTTCCTTTGCTCAGTTTGTTGGGGTCCCACGCTGATTTGGCTCATCCTTGTTCTTTCTTCCTTTTTTTGCTGCCCCACTGCAGGGATGTCCCATTCTCCATTGTTTACTTTCCACTGTTTGCAAACCTGAACAAGCTGGGCCAGAAAGATCCCAATGTCAAGGCTCCGTTCTACGTGTCCTTCCTCTCCGGATGTGTGGCTGGCAGTACGGCTGCAGTGGCTGTCAATCCTTGTGATGGTGAGTCCTGAGTAGCCTGTGGTGGTGGCCTGGTGCCAAGTGACAGGAGTCAGAGGCCCAGGCTGGACCTCTGGGGTGAGGAGGAGGGTGACTGTTCCAGCCCTTTTGCAGCATGAACACACAGAAAGGAACAGCTCTGCTGCCTGCAGCTCTGATGGTGTGAGTTCAGCTGAGCTACAACTTTGGCCACAGCTTACACAGAGGTTTGCAATACTTACTAGGTATGTCAGGAAGAGGGTGTCATTCATTTCAGTTATTCTTGGCAGGAAAGGGCCATGTGGAGTGATAATATTCAGACCACTTACAACTATATGGCCTTTTCTCCTGCTCCACAGCATCTGCTGTAAATACCGCCTTGGTTTCTCTCCTGTGAAAAACACCAGAAAAGTAACTGCTCTCTCCCCAACACTGCACATACTCCAAGGTGGGAAGAAATGTACGAGCAGAATTGTGTACCTTAGATACCTCTTCCTGAAGGAGATGAGCATTTGAAAATAGGTTCCCACTTTGCAGAGAGACTGAATTTGGAAGGTTTAAAGCTTAAGTCAGCTTTTGAAATCTTGATGACAGTGAGGGAGGGAGGGATTGGGTTTTGGGTGACTTTGTGTTTCTTTTATCCATTTGTAAAGGAATGGGTTTGTTTTCCCTGATAAATATATGACAATGGTCTGTATTCTTGGTAATTTTGTTTTGACCATTTCAAAGACATTACTCTCAGGGTGGCTCTTGCCTGCCATGCCCCCAGTGCTCACTGGTGTCTCCCCTCTCCTTCCCTCCCCAGTGATCAAAACGCGGCTGCAGTCCTTGCAGAGGGGAGTGAATGAGGACACCTACTCGGGGATCCTGGACTGCACCAAGTAAGAATCCTCATCACAGAGGCACCACATCAGATGTTTGGCAGCTGCTGCTGCCTGCTGCCAGGCAGGCAGTGCAGCTTCTAGACCCAACCAGCAGCTGTGCTTCATGTTCCCTCTGTCCCCGTGCTTTTATCAATGAATCTGCCTAGCTGGAGATGTACATATAGATATATGAGCAGAGGTATATATATATAGTTTTATAAAAGAGAACTTCTTCCCATACTGAGCAAGAAAAATATAGTATTTATATTTAAATACTTCTGTCCAAACCCCAGTAGTTACAACACTGAGATTTTATTTCTGCAAAGGGAGGCAATGCTGTGGTAGTCTCTCCCAAGGCCTCCACTGTTGGAAAATCCTACAGTGTTGAGTCTGAGATCCCTCCTGGGACTGCTCTGCACAATGTCTGCAGGAGCACTGGCAGACTGGGCTGTCCCCAGCTGCATTATCCTCTGATCCTTTGCTAAACTATGGTCTGGCTGCTTCAAAACACGAAGGGACTTTTTCTGCTTTTGTATTTCTGTGATAGCCAGAATGTGTTGCCATCTATCTCTGTCCCATGCTGAGGGGGGACTTTTTGAGCAGGGGGACCTCTCGATGCAAGCATGGGGTTGTCTTAGCTGTACTTGCAGACTCAGGCAGCCACTCCTGCTTCTAGCCAGATGTAGGGATGGGGCAAGTTTCTTCATGGCCACTTGGGCAGTGATGGGTGATTTGTGTGATTTGCTGTGAAGGCTGTGCCAGGCAACAGCGCTTACCTGGGCTTAGTCTCTGGAGGGAGGCAGAAAGGCAGGGCATGGCCAGGGGCTCTCCTGGCATGATGGAGGGGTGGGATGGACACTTAGCTGTCTGTGCCGTTTCTCCCCAGGAAGATCTGGCAGAGGGAAGGGCCCACGGCCTTCTTCAAAGGGGCCTACTGCCGAGCCCTGGTCATCGCTCCTCTCTTCGGCATTGCACAAGTTGTCTACTTCGTCGGCATCGCGGAATTCCTGCTGGACATGCTCCCCAAGCGCCGGGCCTAGCCCTGGGCTGGCTGCCTGTGCCCTCCTGCCCTCTGCAGCGCTGGATTCATCCCCGTGTTCGCCATCCGTGTCGGTCGATGTCAGAGCAACAGCACAAAGGGTTTGCGCAGGGACCCGGTGCCCAGATGGGCCAACGCGGGGAGGGAGAGAGTCCCTTCCCTTCTCTGCTGCCGTCTGGAACCTGCCCCTCATGCTCCTTCCACGGACAATACTTAATTATTCCTCTCTCTCTCTCTCTCTCTTTTTAATTTCCTGTTTTTTGGTTTTAAATTGTCATTCTTAAGGACACTGGTAAGCACAGACTGGGCTTGCAGACGCAGAAGTCTCTTCTCAGTCTTGGGGAGTAGGAGAGATGGGAAAGAAATAACTTCAGCCCTCATCCACCTCAGTTTCCCTTTTTACTTGGAGCTGCCAACCATGAGGAGGAGCTGGAGGGGCAGCTGTGTCCCCTCAGCACCTCCTTGGCTCTGCTGACCTTGGTCAAGAGTGAATGCTGCACAAAGGGGGCTTATCTCATTGCTGCTGGAGGCAGGGGTGGGATGCTAGATCTGGCAAGTTCCCTGGCCTGGAAACCTTCAGTCCTCCCTTCTCCCTTTTAAAAACTACTTGGACTTAAATGAATTCTGATTGTTCCTATTGATTTTGTAATTATTTTTGTTTTAAAGCAAAGGGATATCCCTCATAGGTGTCACAGGCACATCGGGTGAGGTGCAGAAATAAGGTGTCTGCTCTGTAGGGAACATGTCTGTGGGATCACATGAATGTCCAAAGGTGCTTCCCTGCTTGGCTACAGGCACGGAGGTGAGAGGAACTTGGGATCAAGTTATTTTTGTTCTGGGGTGGTTTTTGGGGTTTTCTTTTGTTGTTGTTTTATTTGGGTTTTTTTTGTTTGTTTGTTTGTTTGTTTTGCTTTTTGCTTTTTGTTTTGTTGTTTTGTTTTGTGGGGGGTTTTCTTTAGTTCTATTTTGGTTCTTTTTTTTTTTTGTTTGGGTTTTGGTTTCCTTATTTTATTCAGGGTTGTGGGGAGGGAAAACCAAACAAGAAGCCACTTACATTCCTTCAGCTGGCCCACCCCTAGAGTGATAAAGCTGTGGCTGCAGGTGTAGATCAGCTGACCTGATTTTTTCCCAGCCTGACCCCAGGTGTGTGAGAGGAGATCCTGGCTCCAGTTCTGGCACTGCCCAATCTCGTGGAGCTGCAGTAGAAATGCTGCACCTGTGGGCTCACCCTGCCAGGTGAGAGCACAAGGTCCTGTTGTGTTCTGATGTTTGCCTTGGGTGTGCCTGGAGCCAGTGGGTGTGGAAGAGGCAGAGGGTCACATTCTCTGAGCAAGGAGCTGTTTGTGTGGCCATCACTTGAGGGGGTGAGTCCTGTGCATCACAAGGACATCCTGTTTGCTCCTGGGGTGGGGATCAGTGGTGGGTGGCAGGGGGCAAATCCACATCTACAACCTGCTCTGTCAAAGGGACATTGCCCCAGCTAATATCACTTGTCAGAGGAATTCCTCATTCAGTACTCTCTTGGGCTATGTAATTAATTCTAGTTTAAATGATCTTAAGTGTGAGATTACCAACTCAGTGTGATCTTCTCCGTTATTTATTCCATTTGGTGCAACCCACCCAGTTTTGGTGTTGAAATTAAACTGGTTGAATTCACTTTTCATTCCTTCTTTTTGCTTTATTCTCCAGGCACCTGCTTGGTGTTTGTGTTTTGAATGTGTATTTAAATTAATTTTTAAAATATCCTTGTTTTTAATGTTTAAAAGAAAACTGCCTCTGTTTCACCATTCTTGGGTTAGGTTTTTGTGAAACCTGTATGTTGAGGGCCTTCTTCCTTGATGCATCCTTTTTCTCTTTGAAAAAGTTGTTTTGTGGCTGATTTGTTACCTGTCACTTCGCATCTGTGAATAATTTTCTTTTTTTCTTAGTGACTTCTCCGTGTATCTGGGAATGAATATGTGCAAAGGCAATGATAGATATCTGTGCTGTGTGTAGTGCAGTGATGCTGCTCTTGCTCTTGGATTTCCCTTGGGTGGATTAAAAGAGAAAGGTTTATTTTATTTTTTCCTTTAAGGTGCCCCATTCCTTGCTGCTTTTTGATTTACACGGAGGGTCCCCAAAAGAGACTTTGCTGATGAAACTTGTGGGGTTTCAGCTTGCCTTTCTTCCTGTGAGGATTGTCCCCTGAAACTGGGTGACTTGTGGCTATAGGGGTGTGTGTGGGGTGCAGGTGTGTATGGTGACGTTAAATTTGAAGGAAAATTTGGTGCAGTGAAGGGCTGAGGTTCAGGGAAAGTTCTCCTCGTCCTTCAGGATGCTTTTAAGAACCTCTTTGTAAAACTGACTCTTCCTCCTGAAATCTCCAGCTCTTCTTCCACTGTGCAGGAGCTGGTGACCTAAATGAGGCTGATTTCTAGCTTCCTGGACATGTCCCTGAGCCAGCAGGACGTGGGGAGGTGGCAGGGGATAACAGCTGTGGCTCTGCAGGACAGGTACCCCCCTCTCCAGGCACACAGGGTCCTGCTTGCAAAAAGGAAAAAAAAAAGTTTAAAATGGGGGAATTCCCAGCAATTTAATTAATCACCTTTTAACTGAAACTCTTCTGCATTGATAGCATTGAGGAATGAAAGTAAATAAACACGCCTCTGCTCCCCTCCCTGCAGGTGCTGCTTGTCTCTGGGGCAGGAGCCAGCAGCCAGCACCACTCGTTGTTCTTCCCACCTGTTCCTCTTGCAGAGGGTCCTCCGCTCACCCTAGGCCCTGGCAACAAGAGGGAAATTTCTGGAACACAAAAAGAAACTGTCCTAAATATCCTGGGTAACAAAGGGGAAATTTTTTGTAAGACAATGTAGGAATTTCCATGTAAGGACTAGGGGCAAGTCCTTGAAAGCAAAGGGGGAAATATTCAGGGAATTTCCAGAAAGCAATGAAGGAATTTCCTACAAGGCTATAAGGGGGATAGCCTAGAAATAAAAGGAGGGAAATTGCGTGAAAGCAAGGAGGAAATTGCCTCAAATACTTGGGAAATTCCTGAAAAGCAGAAGTGACATTGTTTAAGAAAGTAACAATGATATTTCTGAGAGGGGAAATTTCCCAGAATGCAAAGGGGAATTGCCTGGAGAGGATGAATGATATTTCTTGGGAAATAATTTCTTGCTTTCCAGTGTCAGGAAATTCCACAAACGCCAGAACTTTATGCGCAAAAAGGAGACAGAGGAGTCC
>VZTT01012750.1:3778-16241 GCA_013400855.1 Buphagus erythrorhynchus | reverse complement strand
ATTTTTCTATAATTTTTCTATAATTTCTATAATTTCTATAATTTTTCTATAATTTTTCTATAATTTTAATTCTAAGTATCAGAACAGGAAGATTTTCTTAATTCACTATTATGTAGTAGTATGACTTTTAACCTCATATTTTGAAGATGTACTGTAAATTCTTAGGAGATACCAGTTGCGAATGTATCAATGTTAAGAGCAGTATTCTCCCTTGAAAGTAGCTTGGGTAGATTGTACAGTCGATTTAATGGATTGTTCCCTTATTGCTAGTACTTGTTCTAGTAGTTTACATTGTGTTAATTTATTCTTTCACTTAGAGCTTAAATATCAAATGGACATTTTTATAAGTAAGTATACTGTGAGTGTGGGGTGGGTAATGAAAAATTACTGAGCTGTGGACCACATTTTTGGAAGCATTTCAAATCTTTAACCCAAACTCCACAGCCCTGGAACTTTAGGTGAGTAGCTTTGATATAGTCACTGTTAAAGTATCTCAGTAATAATCTGAAGGTTTTTAAAGTTTACAGTAAAGATGCATAAGTGAGGAGGGAAGAAATGAAAATACTGATGAAATGTTAGGATATTATTTCAAAACTTAGTATTAAATTATTATTGCCCTCATGTCCCTTTGTGTGAGTAATTTTCAAGCTGGAGCCAGTTTCTGTTGAATTTTATGGAAATATTCCCACTAGATTTTTTTTTTTTTCATAGTGAACAGAGAAAATAAAATCATGGCGGTCAGTGGACTTTACATTTGGATATATGGACACAATAGGCATAACTGAAGCACATTGTAACTCCTCCCATTTACATTTGCCCAGAAGCAGATACAGAATATAAAAAAAAGCAGGGCTTAAAATCATGAGCCCTACTAGTTCACATTAACTTGATTTGAGTACGAAGTAGATGACTGTAAAAAAAACTGTCTGCAAAACCCACTATTGAGATCTTTTTGTCTTTTGAAAGAACAGACTCTATTCACAAACAGATTTCCTTTATAGGAGACAAAGCCTTCCTTTCCTGACGTCCCTCTGAAAAGCACTGAGTCTCTGCACGCTGTCAGTGAGACTTGTGAGGCTGTTCATCCCTCATGTGTGAGATGATTTTGACTGGTTATGATGTCAAATGCTGTGATGTTATAAGATATACATAGTCACTACAAGAAATTGGATTAGTTTAAAATCAATCACAGATACCATCCAGAATCTTCATTAAAGCTTAGAGCTTCTTTTGGCAGAACTGTTTGTTCCTGTCTAGAGGAAAAACAATGAATATACAATACAGTGAAGAAAAACAAAAGAAAAGAACAATTAGGTACAAAAGGTTAGACCTCCACTTAAGCTCAAGGACTCAGCACAGGATGTGAAATAAGTTTGCTAATGTAATAAATGTTGCATTATCATAAAGAGAAATATGATACACAAAAGTAATAAAAACAGAATTATTAAGTCAGATGTCCTATTTATATATTAATTTAATCACACTAAAGCATATCTTGCATGTGAAAATCTGGTTAGATATTACTGTCTTATGGTCCTTGTTTTTCTGAATTTGTGAATTTTTGTGAATTTGTGTTCTGCTTTTTTCTATAGCCAAAACAAGAGAAGAGCAACCAAAGTGTTTAGCTTAATGCTTTTAATTTTGCCTATATTTTAGACAGTAAAATCCAAAACTGGTTAATGTCAGTAATTGTTGTGGTCACCATTTGTTGTGGTGAGAATGCCAGCAAATCCTCTGGGAAGAAATGATGTCTGACTCCATTTCAGAAGGCTGTATCATTTATTTATTATACTATACTATAATACATTAATATACTATTTAAAGAGGACATACTAAAACTACATCTTACTTCTAACTACCATATCTAACTACTTACTACTCGTGACCCTCTCTGAGAGAGAATCCAGACCCAGGTGGATTCCATTGGCCATCAGGGCCAAACAATCCCCAGCAGAATGCAATGAGCTCATCATGCCAGGTAAACATTCTTCCACTGCATTCCACAAGGAGAAAACAACGGACAGAAATAGGAATTGTTTTCTCTTCTGTGTCTCTCTATAATGAATTCCTGAGACACAGAAGATGTGAATAGTACAAGTGATAACTGGTTAAGGTGATTTGCCATGAAGTTCAATTTTCATGTTTTGCACAATCTGTATAACTTTACCCCCTATGCCTCAGGATTAATGTAATTCTTGCATAGAATGTTTCTGTGAAACTGACATAGTCAGTCTTTCTCTTTGCCCGTTTTAGGAAAAAAAAAAATTGTGGGGAGTAATAGTGAACAGTAATGAAGCAGACATGCAATCTTTTTCCTTACCATTACAGGTGGATCATGCACCTTCCTAATGACTTCCTTTGTCTGCAAGGTTTATGAAACTAGCACCCACCTCTTTGTCCCCTTTCTCACTGCACATCTTTACCTTAGTAAACTTCAGCTCTTACCCACTTATTTCCTATCTTTCTTCACTTGATCTTGCTCTAGTTCTGCAATCCACCCACTGTGACAGAGAAATTCTGTTTGTATTGCACTATTGTGAAGGGACTACGTGTCAATTTGCGTCACTGAAGATTTTTGTAAGGAAATTTTTCATTTTGCTTTTATATATATATAAAAAAATGAGTCATGATATGATAACAAGAAGATAGGGGGAAGGCTGTGGGGTAAGTGATGGATAAGGAGGAGTAAAAGCAGCTGATAACCCATTTTTCTTTCTTAAAATTAGACATGTGTATCCATGATGTAAAGGCATGAAAAATCTGAACAGAAAATCTGAACAGTCTGACTGGGGATTTAGAAAATGACCTGTGTAGGAATCAAGCAAGACTGATGTAGTGAGAATAAGCACAGGCTGCACAGTCTCAGCAGTGATAGACTCAGAAGACATAGAGGTTACCTAGTGCACAGAAAGACTAGACTTGAGATGCACATGTGTACTACTGTCATCATATATATTTAGAACAACCCACTTTGCTAAAATAGAGACCAAGTAGGGGATTCAGGCAATAATTTATCATGTATTCTAGCCCTCTCCCTTTTTCTTGTAACTTGTACTTAAAGTTAGGACATTCCCNTGTCTTTTCAAACTAAGACACCTAAGTAAACTGTGTCTATACCTACAAGGACTAAATAATTTTTTGCTATTAAGGCTGATTTGAAGGGTGTACGTTCCTGATTTGTTTGATCTAACTGTGCAGAATTAATGAAAAGTAGTCATTGATTTATCAAGTTCGAAGAATATTTTCAAGAATAATGTGTTGAAATATTCTTTCACACAGCAAATTAAAATTTTTATTTTTTTAAACTTTTATGTAGATTTTAAAATATTTACACATGCAAGTAAATGTTTTCCTTTCCTTCAATACTTGTTTGAAGTAACAATAAAATATAACCACAGTTTTTTTTCTTCAATCAAAAATAATGATTTTTGAAAAATCTTAATGCTTCATTTCAATTAATGTTTATAAATTAATTCTTTAGCCTGTTCTTATTTTTCACTGAGGTTATAAATTTCTGAAGATCCTTTAGTGTGGTGGTCTCTCTACAGTACTTCGGAACTTTCACTGGAAAAATATTATTCTGATTTAGAATAGTTCTTTATGTATAAATTAAGATGAAAAATGAATAACTCTGGCAAAAGTTGAGATGAGAAATTTGTGTGCTAGTGACACTGTTTCATAATTTTTGGTCCATTATTTGACACCAGTGCCATCAGTGCTGTTCTTACATTAGAAAGCATACTATTTCACTCCTAGGATTTTGTTTTGCCTTTTTGTGTCATATTCTTAAAGCTTTTACAAAATTGTGCCTTTTGGTATAATTTGTCATTGATATCATCCTTTAGATATATGGTAGGAGTGTCATTTTTGAGAGCCTCACTCGGAAACCTCACTTTTTTCTAAGAGATGCCCATGGGCAATGGGCTGAGTCAGGGTGCAATATTCATAAGATAGCTGATTACTACACAACTAAATATATTTAGCAGCTAATTGGAATGTTGTAGAGATTTTTCTGCCATGTGACGACGTTTGTGTTGAAATCTAGGGATAGTTAGCAATATAATCAAGATGAACAGAGTAAATGCAGAAGTTTATGCTGCAGTTTATGCAGTAAAAAAAAGCAACATATTTCCTATGTGGAAGAGGAATGGGCATTACTCAATCCTCTCCCCATGCAGTTTTAGCTTTATATCGGTGTCAGGACACAGTCCAAGGAAGGCTGGTTTTAAGCACTGGCAGAACAGGCAGGATGCAAACAATCTGCCAAGTTTATGCTAGCAGAGGTGCAGGCTGGCTACTGGAGCAGTGCCTGCTTTCCCAGCCACCATTTCCTGCTGCATACAAAGTTCTCCAGCAAAAAAGCCGTGAGCACCAGTCTCTGCCTCATTTCCATTCCTCTTCTTCAACCCCTTCCTCTTGCTGCAGGATTCCCTTTGACTCCTTCTTCTTTCTCTCACTCTTTCAGCACACCAAGGGAAAAAAGTTGAATGCTAACATAAGAAGGGGCTGAAAATAAGAGGAGGAGACAGGGAATCCCTGTGTGTCTACTCCACAGACTCCAAACAAGCCCGCCAACCCCTTCCATCTCTCAGCCAGTAGCAGTCCAAACCTCCCTACTTTCTGTATGCTGAATGAAAACTCACCAATAGTCAAGAAAGAATTTTTGATTGCTTCTCAGATGTGATAGCACTAGTAAAACAGAATATTGTTAACACTGTGGACCTTGAAGCCAAGAGTATTTTTCTTCAAGCAGTTTATCCTTCATTAGATCATGTTGATAGAAACTTGTGGAATAGATTCCTTGACCTGTACATTGATTGGGGTGCATTTTTTACTTTGCACGTTTACAGTCTGTTTTGATTACACTCAAACTCTAGCCTATTATCTTCCTCTTCCTTATTATGATTTCTCAAGCTCCCTGAAGAACCACTACATTTTGCCTCATACAGCATTATTTAGCCTTTCCTATAAACTATAAAAAAGTTTAATATCTGTTGAACTCAGTGAAGCTCAACAGAGAAACATGGTAATAATGATCAAAGGCATTAAACACTTTCCAAAAGAGGGAGTAGTGGGTAAAGTAGGGCTCTGATCTGGAGAAGACAGAGTTGAAAGGAATAACAGAAAAGTTTAAGAGACCTTAGAGAACTTGGGTGGTCATCTCACTCTGGTATGGGAACAGAGGGAAACAAATTAAACCAGGTTCAGGAAAACTGGAAAACAGTGATTTCTTATGCATTGAGACACCAATCTGTGGAAGTTTTTGCTTAGATGTGGTGGACTATAGGTGTCTGAAGTTTTTTTTCAGCTTGGCATGAAATAAAAATACTTCAAAATGTATTTAGCTCAATTGTTGAAAACAACTAAATTTTCTGGCCAACATCTCCCAACAGATATTGAAAAGATACTACCACAGAAAATTCCACAGAATCTATCTAATTCAGCTGCTTGAAATTGTCTGAAGTACAGAGAAAGTTGTAGCTTACGTTTAGAGCATACACCTTTAAGGGTCAACCAGTATTACTTGTTGGAATGTAGGAATAAGTAGGCTATATCATGCCCTTCTGGTTCATAAAGTTCCAAAAAGTCTGAAGTTTTCCGGATTCATGATGCAACACTCAGCATAGACATGAGAACAAGACAAGGGCTTCCCATCTGGAGACCAGGCTAACTGAAACAACTCAGATCTTCCCTTTGATATTGAGGGAGATCATTGGCTCAAAGCCAGGAACACTTAATTGCAGTGTGATCTGCTCTTCATCAAGGAATTAGAGACTATTTAAAAAAAAAAAAAGTTATTTTTGTTGGTGTGTCAATATTTGAGATGTTGTCCAATGTTTACGCTAAACCAGGCACGATGAAACTTTTGTGCTGAAATCACAGTACCTCTGCACAACTTTTAGGATTTTTCTTTACTGTCTTGTTTCAGTGACTAGGATGAGCTGTTTGCTCACATAAAGGCAAGATTGGAAATGCACCTTTAGACTCGAGCTTCTTCCAAATTCAAAATGCCTGTTTTGAACAATAAGCATAAGTCCCACCTGAGAGCACCGAAGGCCCAGGTGAGGAATGATCTGTGCTTGTTCATGAGCTCCCTACATCACTTAAGTAGATAAGGCTGATGATGGCTGTTGTCTAATATCCAAGCTGATTATGAACATGTGACATTTCAAGACTTCCTGTATTGATGCAAATAAACATGGCAAATAGAGTGGAAACACTCAGGTCATTGTACAGAAAAAAACCCAAAACAACCAAACAAAAAAAAAACCCACAAAAGGCATCAAGTAATACATGTTAGGCTCCTGAGTCACACTTAGTATCTTTAGAATTTTAAGTAACTTTATGTATCCGGCCTTAATTGACCATAGTGACAGGGGAAAAATGTGAACTGAAGTGCAAATCTCCTGCTTTGAAAAGATTAATTCCTTAACTGAAACTCAGCAACTTGAGGACTGATGCCTGGACAAATGTCAAAGTCATACTGCAAATCAAAGTAATTCTGCAGTATACTTCTAAAAGGTCATAAAAATGCTTGTAAAAGAAAATGTTTTCTCTGAAAAAGAAGATGTGGCCAAAGATATTGCCTATTTCTGCCCCTCTCTGTATTTTGTTAATGGAAATTTTTAAATAAGAATATAAACAAATTGCTGTATGTCAGTTTTTGCACAGTCTAAATCACATAATGACATGTGGGCAAATGTTACCTTTTGGCTAATATTTCAATTTGTTTAGTTGTATTTTGTATAGTTTATTCTATTCAGCTCATGCTCTTCCTGTACTTTGGGATACAAGTCCAACAAATAAATAAATACAAGAATCTTTCACTATCACAGAGTGGAAATGTTTAATACATTGTTAAAAAAGTATCAAGACAGAAAAAAAAAGGAAAATATATTTTCTTTGGGGAAAAACCCCAACAGGTTTTATTAAAGGGCAAAAGAATAGGAGAAAATAAAATGATTGGAGAATAAGAGATTCTAAAGAGATTTCTTTGTAAGAGATTTCTAAAAATTTTTTGTTTGTTTGTTTGTTTGTTTGTTTTTGTATTGTTATGATTTTGAAGACAGTTTTATGTATGTTTTCTGGGGAGGAAATGAGGACTTGGAATTAGTCTCATGATTCTAATAATTGATCATAGAAAGAAAAGTAAATATTCTTTTGGTGGCGCTGTTTGATCTCCTCTGAAGCATGTGGTTATACCAGCTGGAGGTAGTATAGATATTCTCTTTGAATCTACTTTCTTTCCCAGAGGTAAAGGAGAAAAATCTATTAGATGGGTGCAATTCAGGAACACTGGTGTAATTCTAATTTATATATCTGAAAAAAAAAATTGCTTTTGCAACTGGAATTGTAGCTATCTTTGTGCTTTTCTCCCTGAGATAACACAGGTGCCTGTGGTGAAAGTGAATGAGAAAAACATTTCAAAACAAGATGTTTCTATGTTTCACATTATTGACTTAATTTAGCACTCATCAGCTTGGGAAAAACCACAGATTATTATGTTGATGTGAATATTTTTACACAGCAAAAATGTTCCCTAGAAGAGAACTCAGGCGAGTAAAACTTACATTTTTGTGAGATGAGCCCTGCAGGACCTAAAGCAGCCTGCATCTTCTGCCTCTAAGCCCTTCGAACAGCTCTTGAACTGGACACTCAGTGAAAAATTGTATTTCAAACAATCTTTATTAAAAAAACAAAAAACAAAAACAACAAAAGGTATGGTCAAACAGGAATCTGGGATGGCTGCAGAGCCTGTTGCTGCAGGACAATGGGCAGACTGCTGGGTGTCTGTCGTGGGAGGCAGGAGAGCAGTCATCCCTGGCTGCACCCTCGTACCCAGCACTGCAGTCTGCTCTGGGAGCTCCAGTGGAGAACAGCTTTTCGTGTAAATGAGAGGCCTTCCATTTCTCAAGCTAGTGTACAACATCCTCTTCTGTTGAGAGCAAACTTGAGGAGTCAGCCAGCACTGAGTTAATTACAGAAGAGCTGCAGCTCTAATTTTGCTGAGACAACGCTCTGTCACTGCTTCAATGCACTTCTTCCCTTCCACTTCAGCGCCACAAATTCATGTCCCAGCTGGGGACTTTGATTCTTGGTGAGCCTGTTTGTCAGAACATAATGTTCTTGGTGCTAAAAGCAATTATTACAAAGGGGGAAATACATTCAGGAAGGCAAAAACACTGCGTAGTGCCTGTTCACTGATTCATAACTAAGGATAGTAATTAAATAGTAGGCTGGTTTGGACTCTGCCTTTCACAGCAGCTTGCCTCTAAGGCAGCTGCTGTGGTGTTTTGTGGGTTGAAATAAAGAGAGGGAAAAAAGTGACAATAAAAATAATAGCAATAAAAATGTCACAGCTGATTTATCTTTTAGGAAAATGCCATTTCATTCTCTTGCATTGCACATATTGTTCTATTGTTTTTGATGTTAGGATCATCCAAGTTCTATACACCTGAGTAGGCACACATTCTAAATTCAGTACTTTAAAGGTGTATTTAGACAAAAATGTGTAATGCAAAACTATGAGTTGTATGTGGGAATCTAATAAATTTAATTTTTTCTACTGCTGACTTTTCATAGGTTGTTTTCATAGAGTGCCTTGCAAAAATGAGCCAAATACATCATTGCTCAGGGTAGGAGTGGTCTGTGTAGTTCCAAGCTTAGTGTGTTATATGCATGAGTAGTTTTTGACATTTATGGGTAATAATAACTGGTAAAGATCTATGAGGCCATGCATTTAGAATGCTTCTTGTTTGACAAATCAAAGGTAGGGTCTGGAAGGTCTCTATAACCTGGACAACTCCACCAGCTCACCAGAACATGCAGACAAGAAAGCATGATGTTTCCCAAAAGAATGCACAATATTTCTGTACTTAGAAAACTAGAGAGGACTGTCAGTGAGCTATATAACAGGCCATTTTGTGTCTGTGAAAACATTCTGTTCTTGCTTTCAGTGGTCAGCAGAGGCCAAGAAAAAAATAAAACAAGAAAGATCATTTGCACCAATTAGCAACTACTTACCTATATACCTGTACAGCAACCCAATTCTGTAGGATCTTCCTCCCACTGACACATGAACTTATAGAGAACCTGTGGTGCCAATGGCAGTGCAGCATCCTCAGCCCCAAAGCTTTGATGGCAGATCAGAGCCCAGAGTCCAAATTGTTATCCTTCACCATGGGAGAGTCAAGGCATCTCCACGGAGTGTAGAAATAAATCAACTACACAGCTGCTGGAAAGACACATGCTGTTAGTATCTCCAAGGATAACATCAATCAGAAAATGCAGTCATGAGAAAGAAAATATGCAAGTGTAAAATCAAGCCATTTTGAAGGTTTCTAAAGCTAACCAAATGTTTGTGCTCTGTCACTGACTGCTGCTTGCATTCATTCATGTGCTTTATTTAAGAGCTCTTACTGTTTCGACTTAAAAATTTAGTGAAAAATATCTTCACTAAAATTTGTTCAGGTATTTTAATCTTGTTCCAAAGCAGTTTCTTGCTGGAATGTGTGAGAGCTCTAAAGCTGATAAATCTACAGAAGAGGATTCTGTGCAAAATCTGATTTTATTCATATACAATACACCAAGTGACTCATTTAGCGTCAATGAGTGGGTAAAAGGGAGGTGATGGGATAAAAACTCAGAAGTCTGAAATTCCAGTTCTATCCTATAAGCCCAACCCTTTTTCTTTTTCTTTTTCTTTTTCTTTTTCTTTTTCTTTTTCTTTTTCTTTTTCTTTTTCTTTTTCTTTTTCTTTTTTCTTTTTCTTTTTCCTTTTCTTTTTCTTTTTCCTTTTTTCTTTTCCTTTTTTCCTTTTCCTTTTCTTTTTCTTTTTCTTTTTCCTTTTCTTTTTCTTTTTCTTTTTCTTTTTCTTTTTCTTTTTCTTTTTCTTTTTCTTTTTCTTTTTCTTTTTCTTTTTCTTTTTCTTTTTCTTTTTCTTTTTCTTTTTCTTTTTCTTTTTCTTTTTCTTTTTCTTTTTCTTTTTCTTTTTCTTTTTCTTTTTCTTTTTCTTTTTCTTTTTCTTTTTCTTTTTCTTTTTCTTTTTCTTTTTCTTTTTCTTTTTCTTTTTCTTTTTCTTTTTCTTTTTCTTTTTCTTTTTCTTTTTCTTTTTCTTTTTCTTTTTCTTTTTCTTTTTCTTTTTCTTTTTCTTTTTCTTTTTCTTTTTCTTTTTCTTTTTCTTTTTCTTTTTCTTTTTCTTTTTCTTTTTCTTTTTCTTTTTCTTTTTCTTTTTCTTTTTCTTTTTCTTTTTCTTTTTCTTTTTCTTTTTCTTTTTCTTTTTCTTTTTCTTTTTCTTTTTCTTTTTCTTTTTCTTTTTCTTTTTCTTTTTCTTTTTCTTTTTCTTTTTCTTTTTCTTTTTCTTTTTCTTTTTCTTTTTCTTTTTCTTTTTCTTTTTCTTTTTCTTTTTCTTTTTCTTTTTCTTTTTCTTTTTCTTTTTCTTTTTCTTTTTCTTTTTCTTTTTCTTTTTCTTTTTCTTTTTCTTTTTCTTTTTCTTTTTCTTTTTCTTTTTCTTTTTCTTTTTCTTTTTCTTTTTCTTTTTCTTTTTCTTTTTCTTTTTCTTCTTTTTCTTTTTCTTTTTCTTTTTCTTTTTCTTTTTCTTTTTTTTCTTTTTCTTTTTCTTTTTCTTTTTCTTTTTCTTTTTCTTTTTCTTTTTTTTTCTTGTTTTCTTTTTCTTTTGAGCTTTTAGTCATAATTTTTTGCTTCCTACAACAGAAAAAAAGTTGGGTGCAGATAAGACAGTAATTACAGTGGACTTTTTAATGTCTAGTGATTAGCTGATGAATAATGAACATACCAAGATATTATTTGATTTCCTTTTCCTTCCTCTCCATTTTATACTTTGTCTGCAGAAGTCAAATCACACTAGTGACAAGTGTACTTCTTGCAGGTTCCAGTGATTATATATTGATACATGAAAATGCACCTCTTTATTAGAGAGCATAATTTCACATTTCAGCAAAAAGAAATGCAAACTTACCTGTCTATATTTCTGTTTAAGCTGGACAGGAAGAAAAATTAGTATCTATGTCACAATTTGGTCTCATGTGCTAATTAGGAACTGATAAAAGGAGAAAGAGAGGAATAGGTAAGACTTTGGTATAACAAGTCCAGCCTCGAACTACTGTTGTATAATCTCTTTTTTGCACACTATTATGTTTTCCACTTCTTTTTGTTCCCTCTCCCGTGCAGCTTCACACCCTCTTCTCAGAAAGAGTCACTTGGTGAAAGAGATTTTGCAGATCCTAATATCTGAAAATGAGAGGTTTCCAATTCTGATTTACCATAACCATTCTGTCTATACTTCTAAGTAAACAAGCACAATTGTTTAGTTTATTCTGTTGCTCAATTCCAGGTGTTGTTTGATAGTGATATTGTTTGATATTTATGAAATAAATTAATTAAACTATTCAATGGTCGTTTTCTAGACGTGTGTCTCTCTTGGTTTTCTTTTTAGTCTCTGCACTATCCTGCATTCTTCTCTTTTTTTTTTTTTTGGAAATGGGTATCCCAAAAAGTAGTTTTACTTTTGCTTTGTAGAGTGGAACTTACTCCTTTTTAAACCCTCCTGAAGAAATTAATTTGCTTATTTATGGCTGTCTTTCTCTTCATTAGAAACACACATTCAGCCTGTGTCTGAAGAAAACAATTCTTTAATTTTTAGAGTTATTTTCAAGTCATGACCACTCATTTTGCTGTTTATTCCTGTCCCTAGTCAGAAAGAAAGAAAGAAAATATATTTTTGCATCCATCCCAAGTCTTCATCCCACGTTTGCACCCCCTGCCTCTGCATTTCAGCTTGTTTTTTTGTCTCCAGTCTTCCAGACTGCGTTTTTTCTTTACTGCACCCTGATCCTTCCCTACATTTACTGTGCCTCCCAGATTTGGAATTCATCTTTGTGTGGACCTCCATTTTCTGTAAAAATCATGAATGAAATTATTTTTAATGAAAATAAGATGACTGCCATTGCAAACCACTAAAGAACTTGAGTGCTGACATGGCTCAAGTCCCACTGATCAATTTACAGCACAAGCCACTGCCATGTCTCATTTCATCATTTCCTACTGCCACTATATGTTCTTCTACCAAGAGGAACTACTGCTTTTATGGGATACTGGATCAAAATATCCAGTCAGAAAGCAGCAACCCTATTTACATTTCTAAGCTTATTAAGAAAGATACTAACTCATTTTGTCTGGTTAACACTTTGAATTATTTCTCCTAGTTTAATCTAAATTATCCTCTATTATTTTAATATTTAAACCTTTTTTTATTTTTAAATAACATTAATATAGCTTTAGAAAACTTGATCTGGTTCTTTTTTCAATCTGTTTTCTTACAGGCAGACACTATGTGTGAAAAGTTCTAAACATAGCTGCTTAGCTTGGGTATTTATTCAGGAATCCTAATTATCCAGCCAAACTCTTGAATTAATATATACCAAGTATTCATAGATAATGAAGT
>VZTT01012715.1:0-12295 GCA_013400855.1 Buphagus erythrorhynchus | reverse complement strand
TTAAGGTTATAGCACAGACACCTCAGGCCTGATATTAAACATGAAGGAGTTCTTATTGCAACTCCAGATCTACCAGCTATCACAACAGACAAAATGATAACGGGCAGCAGATTTAACTCTCCTCCCCCTTCTCCAAACCACATCCCAGTCCTGGACCTCTGAATGCCACCACGCTGAGCAGGGACTGGCAGCTCCCACATTAGCAACTGCCACTGGAAAAGGTACTTACCCCCCTGGACAGCATCCCCTTGGTACATGTGCTCACATCAGAAAACCTCTAAGTGCCCAAAACACTTCCTGAACTCCAGGCTGCTCAGTCCTCACATGTACAAGGTCTGTGAATTTTTTCTTAGAGACCTAAAGGAATGGGGAGCCTGGATTAAACTGAATTTCAGCAGGATTTTTCACTTTGGTGAATGCAGCTGTTGGAGGAAGCAGCCAACTAAGCTGTTTCTTTCAAGAGGCACAGACATACAGTTTTGCCTTGCTGAAAAGCAAATTATTTTTTTTTAAAGTTGTTTCTTTTTCTGTCATCTCCCTTCTCACGCTTCAGGAGGTGACTTTCTCACCTTCAGGAGGTGAATTTTTCAGTGGGCACAGCACAGCAACCTGGCAACCTGCTGTGCTTTGCCAAATCTCAAGTTCCTGCTTCTGAAGGAGTTCCCTCTAACAAATGCAGAGGCTTCTGCCTGGGAGAAGTCTCAAAGCAAGATACAACTTGCCTCGATTCTTTCCTTCCTGAATAAAATTCTCTCCTGGAAGATGTGAATTACCTTCTGAAGGTGTTCAGTTCCCTGCAGACCAAGCCCTGGGGAGGGAGTGGTGTCCAATCACTGGGAGACCAACAGCACAAGTGCACAGTTTGAACTTGCAGCTGCCTCCATGTCACTGAACTCCTGGCTGTCCTTGCCAGGACAGCATTTCTGCAGTCACAGCACTGCCATTCAAAGGCCAGAGTTTTAAAAAACAGTGGCTCCCAGCAAAGCACTAGGTGCCAGAAACACCCTTCCCCTCCCTGCACTACCCCAGCCTCCCCCAGCACTGCCCAGCACAGCCTCCTTTGCTCCAGCAGCAGCACAGGAGCCCCAGGGATGCTGAGCAGCCTCATCCCTGCCCAGGACTGCTCAGCTCTGGGGTCACACACACCACCAAACACCCTGGGGCTTGTCAGAGCCATGCAGGAGTGGCCCAGCTGCTGGCACTGCCCTGTGTGCCCTTACCCAGCCTGGCAGTGTCTGTGCAGGGAGCTTTGGGGCTCTGCTGCCTTTCAGCACCGGGGCCGTTCCCTTTTCCCGGAGTTCACCCGGGGCATGGCTTGGCTGGGAGTGAGACCTGTCTCGTGTCTCTACCCTCCAGAAATTCATCATTTCAGCAAGGAGGACCTGAAGGCCCCCAATTTCCCTCAATCTGTGTATGGAATACCAAACTTTCTCACCCCACGTGCACAATCTTTACTGTCCAGGTTACAGGAAAGCCAAAAACATGCTCTGGATCTTCAAACACCTGATCAGGTATATAACTACAAGCACAAATACTGCAATTCTAATGATATGCATTTATAAATTCAAGACCTCGATTTTTCCTTAAGCTGCACCATTATCTTTTAGTACCATTTAATTAACAAAGCCCCTGTTTAAACTTATTTACTTTTTAAAAAAAATTAGAAAAAGCCCTCTAGATTATTGCTTTCAAATCATACTGTGTTTAAAACTAAATGACAATTTAGTGGGGGCAAAAAGGTAATTTTTATTGGTGTTAAGCAGTATTTTTCTCTTCCTCAAACACTTAAAAAAGCACAAAGCAGAGTTTCTCTCTTGCTGGCTGGACCCCTGGATGCTGCACACGGATGAGCTGAGTGAGCCATCACTCAGGAACCCAGCATAGATCCTGGCAGGCACTTCCCAAAGTCCTGCCCTGGCTGAGGAGAAGAGCAGTGCCCACATTCCTGCGCTAACCAAAGCCTGGGAAAACACAGGAGAAGGGGAGAGCTTGGACCTGCAGGCAGCCGAGTGTCTCTGTGACCTTCTCAAAGTGACAGTGCCTCAGCCCAAACACCCTTTACCCCACCTGACACCTCCCAGTGTGCTTAAAGACATCCCAGATTTTGATGGCATTCCCATTCCACCCCCAAACCTGCTGCCCCGTGAATCCTCACAGGACTCGGGTCTTAATTCCCATGGGTATTCTCATACCCACCCCTGTTCCACAGCACAGAAACTCTGCTGCCATTTATGTCAGTGAGCATATGACAGGTCAGGGGATTTCTCATTCTGTTCCTGAAGATTCCCATAAAACAGCATTCTGGCTATGAATTTTAACTCGGCTTCTGACTTCAGGGGGTTTTTCATCCCTTTACTTCCAGCTGCATGTGGAAATTAAATGCTCCATAAGAACACCATCTCCCAGTCAAACTACTGTGTAAAGTCTGAATGCATCAGCTGTGATTCCATGACTTTTTGACAAGCAGCTCCTCAAGACCTTGGGTTTTTAAATGGCAATCTTGTAACTTCTTGCCCTGGTGCTGAGTTCTGATTGCCTCGTTCTGAGCATTCCACAGTTTTCAGGGAACACGGTCAGACCAAACCCAAAGCAGTCCCATGTAACTGGCACCTGGCAAACCCAGCAGCAGATAACACCTCGTTAAAATAAAAAATGTATTCATCTACTATCACTAAACTAGTACCTCTTAAATTGTTGTACAAAAGCCCAAGGAATGTATTACATATACTAAGAGCTATAAAAAAATAACTGAAGCCCCTTAAAACCCAGCTCTTTCCCCCCGAGATGCCCCAGGCAGTCCTTACATAAGGACAGAACACCTACGGACACAGGCCAGTGCCAGGGCTGTGCTCGGGGAACTCTGCTGAGAATCCATTCTCATGTGTGTCCCACGAATCCACACCTTCCCATGGACAGCACAGCCAGGAGATCGACTTTCATCAACCGCAACCACACACATGGTTTGCATAAACCCCTCCTTCCCCAGCTGCATAGATTGCAGCGATGGAACCGAAACATTCTGCTCCCTCTGCTGTAGGATTGTTTATTGTTCTCATGATTTATTTAAAGGCAGATACACAAAGAAGAATAAATACATCTAGCAACAAAATCAACAGAAATTCACCCGAAGGGATTCAGGGTGGGCACGGGCACGGGCTTGATTGGATAAATGCAAATAAGAAATCTGAACCTCCAGCCTGGAATCAATGCAAGCAATCTACATAACACAGTACATCAGCTGCGATGATTAACACCCTTATTTTTCTGCTGAGAATTTGATATGCATTTACAAGGATGAAAAACGACATTCCGTTAATTCCAGCAAGTTAAATGAGTAGCTCTGCCTTGAAAAGCCTGGCTTTCTGTCATTACAGGGGAAGCAAAATCTTCGTATATGACTACTTCAGGCATAAGAGGAAGCTGCATAATTAGAAAATGTCATCTGCTGCACCCAGAACGCCCGGTTTTGCCTCCCCCCAGCCCAGTACATGCACAAACAGAATTTATTAACATTTCCCCCCACCTCCAGCCCGACACATTAAATCATCTCCGTAGCGAAGCTCCTGCTGCAGCAACTTCTGCACTGCATCATTCACCTACCTCTGACTTCATTGTTCCGCGGGCCGTGAATAAATAAAAGCGAACATCCAGGTGGAGCTGCCACAGTTTCCCTCTGCGGCGGATGCGCAGCGAGAGCCCTGGCGGGCGCTGACGGGGGCTGGGGCTGGGGCCGGGGCCGCGCAGCGCAGGGCTGGGGGCTGGCCGGGCTCCTGTGCAGCTCAGCACATTTGCCGAGCATGGTGCGATGGGCCGGCTCCAGGGGCAGCCCGGGCTGCGGGCTCAGCCCCGGCTGCGGGCTCAGTCCCGTGCAGCTGTGCGGGAACAGCCGCACTGCAAGGTCAGTGCCCCGCCAGCCCTGCAGCGGATGGAGCGCTACCGAGTGATGCTGCTGCCGCCCGTGCCTCCCCACAACTCTGTCACCTCCTCATTTCCCTGCTAATTCCCAGGTAATGCTCGCCTCCTGTGCTGCTCAGCCCAAAATGGAGCGCTCTTATTCCTAGCAACTTGCAGCTCAGGATTTGGAACAATACCGGCGATGCAGAAGCAGTAAAATGCTGTAGGGTAACTTTCACGCCCAAGCAGAAAGTATTTTGTGTTCTGATTGTAATTTTATTAATGATTATTTCTTCTCTGGATCATCCTCTTAAACACCACTGAACCAGGCAGAATATGTACTCCGAGCCCCCACGCTGTCCCCTGAAGCTGCCCCCGGCCTTGGACAGCTTTCTTCAGGGCACCAGGAGGGCTGAGGTTGTGCAATGAGCTGGCAGGGGCTCGCTGGAGGAAGGCACCCATCCTCCTCCTCCCTGTTAGACCCCTCAAGCTCCAAGGCTGATCTGTTTTACACTCTGGTAACCTCTCAAAAATGTATGGGTCAGGCTTCTCCTGCTCCCAGAGAAAACAACTTTGCCCCACCTCTTCTTTTCTGCAGAACCATCTCCTTTACCATTGAATGCCTGTTCTGTGCTTGTGTTACTGAGGCATTTCAGTGCAGCTTGAACTCCACTCCAGAGCACAGGTCAGATCACCAATGTTTCTGGGTGCAGGGCAGCCCAAAATAATTTAGGGTTTAAAATCATGGATTACATAAAAAAGTAACTCTGTTCATCCTGTTTCTGGTCAAATTTGAGCGCAGTTTTCACATGTGCTCTTTAGCACAGTCTCAGCACACACTCTTCCAGTGATGCTCACCAGTTGTCATGGTTCAAACAGCAGCAAATTACACACATGTAAAGAAAACAGTAAACCAAGATCTGTCCAACCAACTGCCAGATCTTTTCCACTTTGACAGAGGTCAACTTTTTCCTTGAAAAGGAAGTTTTTTGATCAAGAATTTCTCCACTACTTTTCTGGAATTTTGAAAATGGGGTGGCGGGTCAGGAGCTTCATGTTAGGAGTGTATTCCACAGAAATAGCATCTGAAGGACTACATGCAGCCTCTCCTACCTGTCAGACATCTGTGCAGCACGTGTGATGATGGTACCAGACTGCACAATCCTACTGACACTGCACAATCCTACTGACTGCCTTGAGTCAGAGGCAGGGAAGTGCCCCTGTCCCTGTCTGGGATGGAAATGCCGTGAGTTCAGCTGGGCTGAACTCAGAGCCCAAGGCTTTTACAGCCCTTTTCTCAAATCTGAGAAAGGGTTTCTGTGAACTGCTTCAGTTCTTACTCCTCTGATGATAAAATCACTGCATTTCATTCAGATCTGTTAGTTTTCTGATGACTTTCAAAGTAACTGAAAGGTGCTGGAAGCTCTTCCAAGGACTGGGAAGCACGAAATGTGACTCAAGATTGACAGACGAGGTGTTCCCCTTGTGACAAACCCTCCCCAGCTCCCTGAAAACCAGGGGCTGCACCAGGCTGTCAGTCCCAAACCCCCAGTACCAAACCCCACTGGGTTATTTGCTGGCTGTTCCCTCTCCTTCCCTAATTTTTGTCCTGGTCCCTCCTCACAGACAGAAAATCTTTCCAGTTTGCTGTCTCAGGGATCTGCTCCTTCCCACACTCCATCACCCAAGCTCTTGATTCTCCTCTGCAGGGGGACACGGAGTGGATGCTTTTAGGAGACACAGAGGATTTTTCATCCCTTTAAGGAGGCATGTCATCCCATTTTAGGAGAAATACGGTGTTCCAAGGGCCTGGGAGCTGAGGTGTTTTTGGGACAAAGCCTTGAGCTGCCAGGTGAGCTCCCCGCAGGGCCATGGTCATGAGCATCTGTGCTCCAACACGGGAACGTGGCTACACAAAAACAGGAGGAAGGTAATTCAGCTGGGAAGGGAAGTACAGAAACACAAAGGCTACAGGAGCACCCCTGTGTGCTGGGCTCCTCTCCTCATCCTTCTCAGGTGTTCCTTTGGCACAAGCTCAAGCCCTCCAGTGCAACCAGGACCTGTGTCCTGTGTCCCTGTATGAGGTCTCCTGGCTGACAGCATATCCAGAGAGACTATTCTGCAGAGACGTGGGACAGGTTCCCCTCCTCATCCTTGCCATCAATCTGGCACTGAGCAGCAGAGACCTCTCTCTTCCAGGATTCAAGGTCAAAACACACCCAGCCCAAAATCTCAGACATCTTCCCAGTGACTGAGGCACCTCCTGCATCCTCCTGGAATGGCTTTCAGTAAAGCGGGGGGGAAAAGAACAGCAAAACACCGCCTAAAAAAATCGGAGTGTGTTGCCTCTCCAAAATCAGAGAACTATCAATCCATACCAGAGGTCCTTACCAGCCTGCTTCAGCTTCCCCTAAGGAAAAACTGGAGATGATTTCCAATACTTTCTGTTAAGCACTTCTGAGATTTTCAATGCAAAGATGCTGAATAAGTGCAAACTGCTATTGAAATACGCATTGGTAAGAACAATTTCTATCACTGTGGCAATAATTAAAATAAAACCCAAGAGTATCAAGGCTGCATGCTTCCAGAGCAGCTGGAGCTGGATTGAGGGTGAGCAGTGAGCTGGCTGGGGCTGACTGGAGGAGGGCATCCATCCTCCTGCTCCGTCAGACCCCCGAGCTGCAAACCTGATCCCTTTTTCACTCTGGGAACAGCTTGGTTCCTTTGTGTTATTTTTGCTGCACTGCTGAAGTTGTTTGGGGAGATGGAGGAGGTCATTGTTTCGTAAGAGCTGATTCACTTCTCCTTATGTTTTCATCTTGAAACCTCCCAGTAATTCCGTGGGCTCAGCCTGTTTGGAAGCACATCAGTTGTGATGTCACCACGAGGATTTTGACCTTCAGAGGCAGAAAAACTCCCAGTGTGGAGCTCAGACACCTGGGGCACAGGGGCATGGGAAAACTAGAGAGTCAAGAGTCCAAAAGGGTTCTGTGGTGCCAGAAAAGGGAATGTTTGCAGAACTGATAAAAGTTGTGGAATGACACTGGAGTGGCTGGTTTGCTTTAAAACAGTGTCATTTGCACCTTTTACATGAGCGAAAAGTCCAGCATCTTCCCAGGGGAGTTCTCCCTCGAACTCAAAGCAGACAAATCTCAACACCATGTAATACTGACCTCACTTTTCTTCACCCCTGGGAACTTAGGCAAATACTAACAAACATTTATCAGAATTCCCCTTGTCCTAAAGCAGGCCCACAGACAAGATAAAAGTGCCAAGAAGCTTTGCCTTGACTGGCTGCAGATTGCAAATTGCAGCTAAAAGGGCATCAGTCTGAACTGTGCTTCCCTCCTGCTCCTGGGCTCACACCTGGGATCCTCCAGGGGTGTGGGATGTGCCAGCTTTGGTTCTGTGCAGCCACTGAACAAAATCCCCACCCGAGCCTTCCTGAGCTTGCACAAACAGAGCACGTAGCCTGTGTATTTTGTATTTTAACACATCCTAAGGAAACAATTCCCAGCTCTTCCCCATCAAGAACATGTTCTGTGATAGCACTGCTTTGTCTCCAAGCAGCCTGAGAGCCAAGGCAGCCGCTGTGCCATCAGTGACCATCCTGACCAAGGCATTCCAACCATCACTTGTTTCCTTGGGAAACCTTAGTCCAGGACATTGGATCATGGCCAGACATTGCCTTGGTTCTCCAGGACAACTGATTGCAACCCAGAGCAAAACCACTCCAACTTAGCCTGTCAAATTTAGCACTGCAGTGCCTGGACTGGGGTTACCCAGACTGGGATGGATTTAATACCCTGGAGGTGAAGTGTGAGTCACTGGCTCCAGTGCCTGGCCAGGATGGTTCTCTAGCCCATAAACACAAATGCAAAAGGTCTTGGCAATTTCATGAATTCAGAAAACCTTCCCTACATATTCCATAAGGATATTAATAAAAGCAGATCAACTCAAGCAAATGTTACCTGCTGGGTGCAACAACTATGGCCTCTGAGAGTTACACGGGTCAAAATGAAATCACTCTTGAGTAATTCATTTTCACTATGATTTTTTTCACCATAATCTCCAAGGATTTCATTTTTAAGATAAACTCACATAATTTTTTTTTCATTTCAGACTACTGACTGCCAAAACAGAGCTGAAGGTAGCACCTGTGTGCTGTCAGCCATAGTACCATTTCAATCACCTTTAGAATAATGCCCAGGCAAGTGGTAAGAAATTACAGCACAGAAGGCTGGGAATTAGAGGACAGATAGCAGCTTTAGCTATATTGCTGGCAATAATTTACCACCAGCAATGGAGATATGCAAGAACATCAAGCCAGATGATTTCATTGCTGCTGCCTGTGGAAACAGAGATGAATCTTGTAGCTGACATCTGCAAAGAAGATAAACTGCTGAGGACTGAAACAAAGCTCAGCCACTGCTGAGCTCCCTGAAAACCTGGGAAATAGAGAAATATGTTCCCTGTACATATTTTAATTTTCATCCTGGCTATTTTAGAGGCAGAACAACATGAGTGAGTGGCCAGGGCTGTGGGGGCAGCTCCATGCTGAAGTGGGAGCTGTGCTGCTGGAGGTCCCTTGCCTGCCCCTCCCAAGGTTTGAGGCTGTAGTTCAGTGAAACCTGCTCTGCAGACAGGGACCCTGGTGCTCTTGCAACAGCTGAGAAAGTATAAAACATTCCACACTGCAGGGAACAAGCTGCCAACCACCAGGGCACTGACTGAGGGAGGGCAGCAGCCCTTAGCACTGGCTGTGCTTCACAGATGGGGAAACTGAGGGAAAAAAAGTCAGAGGCAAGAATTTTGGTAAAAAATTGAGAATCACTGCACACCCCATTAATTCATTAAAAATAAACCCCAAACATGTGGTATCTGTTCAAATGCTGAATAGCTTTAACAGTGACAGTGAATAATCTTGAGACTGGCTGGAGTTTGTACCCTGCTCTCCTTCTGCAGGTTAGTAACTACACTCTAAAGACATTTTCTACCTGCAGCATGTGCTGAGGGTGACGTGAGGCATTTCCCAGGGATGAGAACAATCCTAAGCCCCTTTGTTTGGAATGCTGTTCCCTTCCCAGAGAAGAGATCCATTTTTTTGTGTGTGGGTAAAGCCACTGGCTTCCCTCAGTCAGAGGCTGTCACACGCTCCTGCAACATCACATCACTGGCTTTGCAGGGACTCTTTTTGTCACTTTGCTGCAGTTTATTTGATATATGTTCATTCTTTCAGTGAGGCAGCCTCAGCCATGTTCTCCTTATTTCCCAGCTGGAAGTTTAATTGCTGGCAGGGCACACATTGAGGGGGGATGGAGACCATGAGGATGAGCCCAACTGCAATCAGTGCACTCCAAAATCAGAGTGATCATAACCAAACCAACCCACCCAGGAGCAGCACAGCACTGCCACAGCTGGGACAAATAACAGCATTTGAAAGCTGAAGCAGATTCAAATGTTGACACAAACATATTTAAAGAAATACATCAAAGAGTTGGCTGGTAACACTCTCAGGGCAGCATAAACTGGGATGTAAAGAAGTTGTTTACAATGAGGATGGTAAAATATGGGAACAGGGTGACCAAAGAAGCTGTGGCTGCCCCTGGATCCCTGGCAGTGTCCAAGGCCAGGTTGGACACTTGAGCTTGGNCCTGGCAGTGTCCAAGGCCAGGTTGGACACTGGGGCTTGGAGCAGCCTGGGACAGTGGAAGGTGTCCCTGCCCATGGCAGGAGTGGCACTGGATGGGCTTTGAGGTCCCTCCCAACCCAACCCATTCCAGGGTTCTGTGACTTAGGTACTTGCATCAGGCTTAGTGCAAGCAGAAGTTATTTCTAAATATCCAAATATTTTTCAAGGGTTTGACCTCTGTTATTTGGTTGATTCTTCTTAGATCTTCCTTATTGAGACCGATCACCCTCTGCAAACCCTCCCTTCCTTCCTCCCCTATCCATGCTCCACATCCCCCCAGAGATGGGCAGTGCCCTGAATATGGGCAGTCCCATGAATTTGAACAGTTCCCTGAATTTGGGCAGATCCATGAATTTGGGCAGGTCCATGAATTTCGGCGGATCCATGAATTTGGGCAGTTCCCTGAATTTGAGCAGGTCCATGAACCCCTTTCTCACCCCTGGCAGTGTTTAATGTCTCACATCTGACCCAATACTTGGCAGGTCCCAGCTCCCCATGTCTCTCCTCCCTACAGAGCTCATTCACACCACACCCCAGGGGGATTTTCCACTGTCATTTCCCAGGGAGCCTTACCCCCCCTGGACTCCCACAGGATTCTTCCCTGTCACTCTGCATCTGCTCCTGGCTCCTTGTCTCCTCTCCCCAGGGCTTTGGGAAGGTTCTCAGCAGCCTTTCTCTCAGTACTGCACCTGAAGTGCCTCCCAGAATTCAAGTTAATCCTGCTGTTCCCAATTTCCTTTGCACTCCTTCCACACAAACTTGGCATCTCCATTTGGAATCTCCTGATCACCATTATAGTTCATTTCTTATTGAAGCAGGGCTATGTTTTAGCTGCACCATGAGGTGCTTCCATCACCAGGTGAGTCAGGCAAACCCTCTCATGGTCTTGCTTAGATAAAGAGGCCACTTGCACATGGCTGTTCCCTCAAGAAAACAAGATGAATTTGATCTTTCTTCCCTGTTTCCAGTTATTTCATGTTTGCCTTTTTTCTCTTCTACACTTATGGTGATAAAAGAGCAAAATCTTGATTTTATTTTTAAGACTTCTCCATATTTAACTACAGTTTGTTAAGGCTTCCCAGCACAGACTGTTCATTTGTATCTCCTCAACTGGTCCAAAATGCAAGTCACAGAAAATCATCCGTAGGACCTGTAGTCCATGAATATACAGTCGTGACTGATATAAAATTTTAATACTTGACTGTGACTAATGAGATAAGCATATTACAAAGAAAGAAGTTCATAATAAAATTCATTTTCCAAGGTCCATTTTGCAAAAAGCAGCTCATCTTTTTCTCCCAGGGAGCAGCACTTGGACTTGAAAAAAGCGTTTTGAATCTGAATCATTGGGATTTGCTTTCTTTGTTACTGAGATTCTCAGCCTTTTTTTTGTTTTTAACTAATTTTTCAGAAAAAAGAAGGCTCAGATGCAGAATAGCCCAAAGGGAAAAATGTGCATGGACAATATTGGCCTACAATAAAAAGGAAATTGAAGTTTAACAGAAATTTTTCTATGTTCTTAAAAAGAGCAACAACTGGAACACAGGTACTGGGGGCTGGGCTGTGCTCAGGTGAGAGCCTCTACTGGATGGTTTTAGTCCCACCCAGTGATCAGTGAAATAGTGAAGACCTCATGCAGATTCAAGATTAAAATGTTGTGGGCAGCTTTTGCTTTGCTGGACAATTCTTTGGATTGTTTGACTGGCCCAGAGTCTTGTATAGTTCAAGGAAACCACGTTAAAAAATAAATATCTTGAAGAAAATAATTCCAAATATTTTCTTCCCCTTTCTGCACATAAGACACAGGAGATGGGGCAAGGCTAGAATTTTGACACTACTCTCAGTGACAAGGACCAGGCAGATTTCTGGCTGGAAAAACCCAACCCTCTCATCTATCCCCAAACCCTCCTGGGCTTTAGGGGTTTTTTTTTGGGTTTTTGGTTGGGTTTTTTTCTGGGAGGGAGGGTTCAGTTCCCCATGTGGTCCCTGGCCTCGCCCCTTACACGGGTCCTGCAGCTGGTGCAGCTCATCCAGGACCAGGAGCTGCTCCTTTCAGAGCCCTTTGAAATGTGAGTCACGAGGTGCCACTGTGCCAAAGAGCAATCAGGAGCCAGCCACAGAGCTGGAAATAGAGCCCTTGACTTTCAATCTGGATGTAGTAATTTATTTTTATTCACTTTAAAAAGCCTTTTTCTCCTCCTCCTAAGTAAAGAAGAGAGGGTCTCTTTCCATCTTTCCAGAAAGGAAAAGTGAGGGAAATAGGGCTAAAGGAATCCGTAGGGAGGTATTGGAAAAATATTTATAATATGGGAAAAATATTGGAAATATTGGAAAAATATCTATAGTTCTATTTCCTGAATGCCAGACTTGCCCAAACTTTCTCACTGAGTTCCTTTCCACATGCCCAATAAATGCACAAGTTATGATGTGTAACTTATTTTTAGGAACCTGTGAGTTTCAGTGCCTTATAATCACAAACTATTAGAAAAATCACAAAAAAAAGAATATTTCCATCAATGTCAACATTGCCTAAAGGAGAGATTTAAGCAGGCAAAGTGCTCCTTATTTCACCTGCCCCCTTTGTGCTTTTCTGTCTTTGGCTTTTACGTGCAGGCTCCTCCCCTCACTCCCTCCCAGAAGATTAAGACAAGAACTTGATTAATTTTTCAGATAATGTGTTAAAGGACTTCTCTCTTCTCTCTTCTCTTC
>VZTT01012633.1:0-14545 GCA_013400855.1 Buphagus erythrorhynchus | reverse complement strand
TCTGTGATTGTGTGATTCAGGACTTCTGTATGTGTTTGAACTCCTGAGAAGTGAGATGAATTTTTTATTGTATCATCTGGGCACAGCACTGATCTGTATCCCCTGGTGATGGGGGAGATTCAGAGGCTGCTGCTGGGCCATACCTTGAGACACAACAAATTCCTTGAAACTCTGCATGGGGTTGTGGCTTTCTGGTAGAGGCAAAAGCAGTATGAATTTTCCATTGGAACCTTGTGCAAAGACTAGCCAGAGTCTTTGCACTCCCTAAGCAGGAAGGAAAGGATCAGGGAATTCAGAGACAGAGGCACAGGGCCATGCTTCTACTTATGAATGTGTGGAGAGGTAAATGTTGTCTCTCTCCCCTGTTCACATCTGCCTGTCCACCTCATTCTGCACCACTGGAATTCAGCATATTTGTGCAGCCAGACTTTGCAGCCTCTTTATCTCCCTGTGAGCCCCAAGCCAGTTGCCCCTCCTTGGCGCCCTTGCATGTTTTCTGTATTAAATAAAACAACACCCCCACATGTTCTGTGGAAGGCTATTTTGGAGGCAGTCACATATCTTTACTCTTGCCTCCTCTGACCTTGATCTTCACTTTATCTTTTTCTCCCAAAGAAAATATTTCGTTGCACTGTTATCTGTGAGCAAGATCCTTTCCCCAGGTGTGGTGATGCTAAAAGAAAAATTAGTTTTTCCTACCTTTTTCCTCTCAAAGAGAGGGAACTTCCTTTTAAGCTGAGAGGAGAAGCAGCCTTTAATGGATAGCCCTTGCCTAGTCAGCACTGGGTGCTCCACAGAGGAGAGTAAATTACTAGAACAGTGGAAACATTTTATTAAGAAATGCAAAATAATGCCAGACCTTCTGTTCTCAAGCCGAATTTTAATCTCAATTCTTGGCTCAAGTTGAGGCTTAAACATTAATTTCTGAGGGACAGGACCTTATCCTTGGACCTTTCAGAAATCAGGCAAGATACACTCAATTCCACTGAGTGTGATCAGCCAGAATTGCTGGTATCTGGGATACAAAATGAGAGTCAGAGCCTAGGAGGAGAGCAGAAAGCTAAATAAGACAGTGGGGGGAAAAAAAGAGGTCAGGCCAGGTGCAGCATAGAACTGCTGAGTCTTCACACCACAGCAACTGATAAGGAAGGAGCCTCATCTGCAAGTCTCAAAGTCTCAGCTCACAATTTAATCCAAAGTGTGGGTTGTGTACATGCTCAGAGGCTGTTCTCTAGAAATACTCTGTGACATGGTCACAGTGGCAATTGAGGCAGTGTTTTTTTACCATTACTGGAGTTTTTTTACACTCACATTGTTGTGTTGGAGAGTAATCACTGCTGATTTTTGAAGAGCTCAGTGAGCAGTCAGTGCCCAGAGCTCTCTGGGTGGTGTCAGAGGCACAGTTAGGTGTCAGTCCCAGCAGGGCAGTCTGGGGTGAGCAGCCCGTGTTCCCCATGGTATTCCCAGTATCCCATACTGGGATACTCCCAGTATCCCAGTGTGCAAGCAGTGACAAGCTGAGTGCACTTACCCGCTCTCCTCTGGCAGACCAAGCCAAGAGACACTGAGGTTGGTTTTGGAAAGTTGTCAGATTAACTGAAAAAGTTTCAAGGAGTTGGAAATTTTCCCAAGTTTTCTGCCACAGACTCTGTAAGAAGCCTCAAAGTGTGGTGGACAGCACTGGATCAGGTTGTCTTTGTGGTGTTAACCAGTGGAGTTTTTTCAAGACAAAGGCTTTGACTGAAATAACCTGAGAAAGAATCTCAGCATGGAGCCCTGGTACAAGATTTGGGTTTGCAGAGTTGAGGCTTTGCTGAGAAGCAAGTTTGCAGTCCTGTGATATGTTATTCTGAGCCATTCCTACCAGAGCTTTGGTACCAAGCTGACACATAAAGATATTGCATTCAGACTTCAAAAAAGAAACACTGAGAATTTTCTTGTACAGGGAATAGGTTTTTCTTCTCAATTTTGGCTATTTTGCACTGACATTCTATAGCTAAACCTTTTCTGTTACTTGATAATAGTTGGAGGGAATTGATCATCATCTGTGTAAACAGCAGTTCTTGTTCAAGTAAGTACAATATTTTTAAATATGTTGTTAGAATCAGGACTTCCATTCAGTGCTGAACTTGCAAACTCCATGTTATTTCTTGGGTTTTAACTCTGTTTTAACACCTCAAGGTGGTGGACTAAGATCTCACTCTGGCTTCTTGGAGTGCTTGCAGAATGACAGAGAAATTGCCACCCTCAGGATGGCAGGTGGTTGCAGGGCTCCTGTGGCACTGTTTGTATTTCATTGCTCATGGGTCCTTAGCTCACATGCTTTAGCCCTCTACTTTATCCAACACAATAATTTGTTTCCAAATCTGCCTTATTGATGCATACACCATTTGTTACTGGTCCCCAGTTGGAAGGGGCATGTGGTCAGTGACTCGTCAGAAATCCCAGATGAGGAGAAGTTGGAAATGGAAAGTGACTCTTTAGTCTGAAAGCTCCTACAAATATGAACAAGCAGATAGGCTGGAGAATCAGCAGTAGCTGTTCATAATGAGCAAGAACTCCTTACTTAGTGGTGTGCCTTTTAGCCCCCAAACTCAAGAAGAAGAGTGCATTTACCTGACCCAGGCCCAGCTAGGCAGACTGGGAAATTACAGATATCACATTGATGATATTCTAAACCCAAGCCCCTGCACAATGCAGCACTAAAACTTCACAGTGACATCTGTCCTTATGGCATTCCTTCTTTCACCTCAAAGATCTATTTCTCCGTTTTCTGGAGGTCTACCAGCCAGAGGAATGTATGATCTAAAGCAGCTGAAATGAATTGCCAAATCTATCTGTCATGAAGATAATTAACACCATATTTCCACCCAAACAAGATACAGATCACTGGGTGGTTTTTCTCCCGACACCAAAAGCTGAAGCCCATTTTATCACCCATCTTCTGCTCATCCCTCCTCCACAGTAACGATGCCAAACCTCTCTCGATATGCCAGGAAATACTGGGGAGTATCTAAGATAGGACTGAAATATTAAGAAAACACTTTACATGCCCAGATTTATCTGCAAGGCTGTCCATGAGATACTGGTGTTCTACACATCTGGATTCCCAGCTGGCTTTAGAGCTGTAGATGGCATTCCAGCTGTCCTTGTGCACAAACATTTACCCAGCTACCTTGATGTGTGCAAGGACCTCCTGTGCTTTTTCATCCCCCTGATGGCTCATAGTTGATAGTTGCCCTGCAATTGCATAGAAACATGGAATGGTTTGTGTTGAAAGGGACCCTGAAGATCACCTCCTATTAACCCCGTGCCATGGCCAGGGACACCTTTCACTAGACCAGGTTGCTCAGAGCTCCATCCAGCCCAACTTTCCAATTAACTGCTCTCTTCCCCTCTCACTTGCAATAAAGAGTTCCCAGGTTATTCTGACTTTCCTGGTCCTAACATGTAATATTGTCTTACACCAACATATGGACCATTTCAAGACATCCAAACCTGTAAGTTATTAATTTCTGCATTATAACTCCATCCTTCTCTGCATTGACTGAGCCTATTTACCAATTCTGTATGTCTCTGGATACTTGAACTTTTAGATTTCTGATATTTTTTTTTCAGGAAATGTTTGTTAGTCAGCCTCAAAGTGATAACTGAATGAAAAAATTCCATTTTCATTCAAATTTCTCTTTCTATCCCACCTATTACTGCTACTAGATGTAAATGCAAAACAGTGTGTCTGTTGTTGAGTCACTGAGTATTTAATGTCCACTCACATCAAGTGCTACCAGGGAACTGTCATTATTAAAGGCATTTTTCACTAATCTCCAACTAGGAGGTTTCTTTCCCATAATTGCACAATTCTCTATACTATTTTTTCTTTAGTAATAGGTTAGAGATCCCTGGCTATATCCATATGACATTTTACAGCTCCTCTCCAGTACAAACACTTTTACCAAGCTTCAGCAGGAACAGATTTACTCTTATTCACACTTTCTTGCTCATTTCTAAGAGCTTCCCTATCATTAGCTTTCCACGCTAGCTTTCCATGGACAAAGCTATTTTGAGCTTTCCCAAGAAGCAAACACCTTTCTGTCCCACCAGGTTTCTCTTACCCCTGTAATTCCAGTTTCAGGTTCAAGAACTTGCCTAGTTCTTCATCCAGAGTCCTTTTGTTAAAGAGTAAATAATTTTTCCCTTGCAGATCCTACTTTCCCAGCAGGAATAGTGGCCATGCTGTCACATATGAAAGTCTTGTCAGTGAAGAGTTTTGAGTGTGTTGGAGCTGCCTGTGGTCAGTTTTGACAAAGTTTGATGTTTGATATGCAGCTAGTGTAGGACAGCGTGGCAGTGCTTGGCATGGACTGGCATTGTCCCTGTGCTGCTCTGAGGCCATGCCTGGCCTTGGCTGTGTCACCAGCTCCTTCCTCATTCAGCCAGTATAGATTGCCCTGTTCCTGCTGAATGAACCTGGAAATCCCCCATGATGAAAGAACAGAACAGTAGGGGACAATTGCCTGTCCCACGCCTTCCCTCCCAGCAGTGGGAAACTGGTCGTAGGTTCACCTGACCCTAGCAGAGGTGACTGCTGTGGGAAGGAGACTCCTCCACCCAGTACCAACCCCACTGCCAACACCCCCTGGGGAAATTCTTTCCTCTCCCAGCACTGGGGCCTCACCTGTGGCTTGCACTGGCCTGGGCAGGGAGACACAGGGGTGGCTGACACTGCTCCCTGTGCCAGGTAGGAGCACACAGCCCTGCTCTGCACTGAGGGCTCAGCGAGCCAGGAAGAGGAAAAAAGATGAAAACTGCTTCTATTCTATCTCCTGCTCCTGCCCCTTTCCTTCACATGCCGTGCTGTTAAATCCCAAGGTAGTGGTTGTTATTATTTATAGCTGCCAGTAGCATGCTGGGTGTTTCACAGAGGAAATACACAGAGTGCCTTCATCCAAAGAGCTCCCAAGGAAGGGTTGGGGGCCAATGGTGCTGCTGCTCTCAGGGGTGATGCATCTCCACTTGGCTGATGTGATTTGACAGCTGGAAGCCACATTCTGATGGCTTTCCTTCTTCCCTGCTTTCTTCATTAAAGGTGCCAGGTTATCTTTGCAAAAGAAGAAAACCTGCTTCCTGACCTCACACACAGAGCAATTTTTTCCCTTACCACCCTCTGCCAAATTGCCTTAACCGTGCCCTGGAGAGGAGAAAGAACAATTTGACACTCTTTGCCCATTCAGGAGGCAGCTTTTCCGTGAGCCTGTGCAGAGAGGCCGTTTGGTGCCAGCTGTAGTGATAGATTTGTGGTTCCTCGCTGTTGCGGTTTCTTACGTAACGCTGTAACTAAAGCTGGCACTTGACAGAATCCGTAGCTCCTGTTCTGGCTCGGCTGCACATGATGCAAGAATAAAGGTAGTAAGGGCGAGTTGATATCTTTATGGGTTTGTGATCTCAACACAAGGCAGCCTAGGGGAATTTTTCAGCCTAGGTCTATCTTTGAAGGATGGGGTTGCTCTGAATGCCCCACAGCCACCACTCCTAAATAAATTATTTCAGGAATAAAAGAGGGACTGCCCCATCTGGGGAGTGACACTTGCCTTTGGGATCAGCTCTGCTCCAGACAGGGATTCCCCAAGGACTGCTGCTACACTGGATTCCCATCTCCAAGGTACCTCTTTGGCCATAAACAGAGGCTGTAGAGAGATCAACCTGTAGATTACAACTTAGCCATGTGCAAGAGTCCCTAAAAAAATGAACATTAACAGCTGTCCTATTATTATCCAAATAGATACTATTAGAAACTGATATATTTAATCGCTCCCAGCCAGGGTGGAATTTGAACTCATGACCTAGAAGTAGTAGCAGAGTTTTCAGCTGCATGAGAAAAAATAAAAAAAAATAGAAGGTCAAACCGGACTTTTCCTGCTGGGCAAAATAATTTATTGTGGGTGAAACCGTCTCAGATATGTGATAAATTAGGCTATGCATTATCTCATGGATAATAACTTCTCTCTGATGTTTGCCTTCTCGTGTGCATCTTTATTTTGGGCTCTAAATAAGATAAGAAGCACCAGAAATCTCCCAGGAATAACAAATGCATTTTCTTTGCTTGATTGTGGAAAGAAATATTGGACAGATGTGTTATGCAACAATTTAAAAATAACTCTCTTGTAAAACTTGGAGTGAACCTCAAATACCGCAGAAGTAGCAGAAATGTGTTACCTACCTTTTTATCAGTCAGCCAATACAGCTCTTCTCAGCTACTTTTGTTGAACTATTGGCCTGATCATTTCCTGGGCATTTTATTTTAATATATTTTCCTAGGAAATGCATTCCAAGTCTCTATTAAATTTGAATCTACACTGAAGCAGGCAAAGATGTGGAAAGAATGCTGCAGTCAGACTGAAATACCTGTGCTGTCCTTTATATCTTGTGGGATCCAGTGACTGACAAGACAAAAGTGTGTCCAGGCTATGTTGGACAGGGCCCTGAGCAATCTGGTCTAGTGGAAGGGTTGAAATGAGATGAATTTTAACATCTCTTCCAACCCAAACCATTCTGGAATTCCATGATTTTAGATCTATCACTGCATGGTGTACAACCAGCTGATCCTGCTGCAGGCCCAAGGCACACATTTTGTGATTGTTTCACCCAAACTTCCTTCAGTCTTTTTGGTCAGGATCTCCTTAAATAAATGGTGACATTGGCATCTCTGTGCTGATATCCCAATTGCAGCATTTTCCTGGTGCTTTTGTGAAAGGAAGAGCAAGGTGGAATGAAATCTTCTTCTTTTCAAATTGTACCTCAGAGATGGTGCCTGGAATTTGATACCCCAAATTATCAGTCCCTGAAAGCCCAGTGCAGTAAACCAGATCATTTATTCACAGTGGCACAGGATTTTTTTAAACTGTAAGACCAGTTGCAGATGTAATGACAATAGAGGAAATTAGCTCATGATGGGATTTTAGGAAGAGGCTAGTGGAAGTATGTTCAGTAATGTTCAGTTATTAAACCATTAGAGATCCCACTGGAGACCAGCCAGTAGGATTTCTCATAATCTGCAGCGGCTTACGGCAAAACACAGAACCCCTGAGGAGGGAAATGACAAAATGTTCCTCTGGAAGAGTTGCCTCATCTCCTCACCCATGTCTGTGCTCTGCTCTGCTCTGCTCTTGGTGTGACAGCACATCCCTGTCTGTTATCCCTCCCTCCTCCTCAGGAGCAGGAGGTCCACAGTCCTCCTGCCTGGACCCCCCAAAATAGGTCTTGGTGAGATGGGATGGTGGATGTGAAACCAGAGAACGCTGCAAACATCTGTGTTCACTTGGGGCCCAATCTAAGCTCTACTGAAAATGCACAAAATAACTTCCACTGGCTCCAGGAGCCTTCGGATCAGACACTGCGAGTGTTTGCTCCCAGGGCTCTGTTCACCATTTTGGTGGGATTACAGGGAAACAGGAGGGTATTGAGTTCTGAAAATCAAGTNCCACATCTGAGCCTCATGCTGAGAAGTGCTCCTGTCTCACTCAGGGTCTGAGTGCAGCAGTGAAGAAGAAAACACAACAGATTTTTTTTCTTTCTTCCCTGCTTCTAATAGCAACCAGGTGTTCTGACACTTAACCTGTGTGCTGCTGTGAAATTGCCTGTCTAGTGCAAACACCCATGTGAGGCCCAGGGCCTCGAGGATTTTCTTTATCCCAGGATTTGTAACCTAATCTCAGTGAGATTGTCCATTTATATCAGCCACCTTAAAAATTCGTATTTTTCTTGTTGCTAAACATGAGAGGAGAAAATCGTCTCTTGACATTGTTTTTTTCTTTTTTTTAAGAACTACCTTTAAGGCCTTGGCTGCAAACTTTGTTTTTTATTAAATATGTTACTGTTTTCAACTGGTAGCAGGACAAATGCTTGGGGGATTATACCAAAGTCTGCAGGAGTTAATCAGTTGCATATATATCTATAGGTTCACTACTTGCAAAACAGTCCTTACATGAAAAACAGAGGAGAGCAGTATGTGCAAAAGAAATGTACAAAATCAAATGTGTTTAAGGTCCTAGACAGGACCTGGATTTCAGAGCAGAGGTGCTACAGGCAGACATGTAATCCTCCCCCAGGGCATCTTGTGCAGGCATGGAGCTGCTCTGAGCAGCAAATGCACCTCAGAGAGACAGATAAGCAGCTGAATTGCAGTTTTAATAAAAACTAAATCTTATTGCAGTTTAAATAAAATTTAAATTGCAGTTTAAATTGCAGGTTTAAACCTGCAGTGTTTTGCTGAGTTACTTGAGATTTACACCAATGGAAGCAAGAGCAGAGCTGCAGACCAATTGCCTGGTTAGGATTTGTGGTGATTATGAGAGCAGGTGATGGCTTTGGTTCCTAGAAACCTTCCAAGGATCAAAGGATATTTTCCTTTTCTAATGTGTTGGATTCTTTAACTTCTGACTTCAGTCCCAAACCTGTGGATTACTACATGAGTGGGTAAGGTGGCTGCTTTAGGTGTTAGTTAAACTTTCTGACACAGCCAGAAGCAAAAGTTGAGTCTGGGCTTCAGAAAGCACAAAGTCCTGCTGGTACAGAATGTACCAAGTGTTCAGCTGAGATTATCTGTTCAGGCTGTTGGCTGCTCCATCGTTCTTCCTTGGAAACACCCAGTTCAGGTTTAAGTTGAATTTGGGAGCAGAAATCCACCATACAGTCCCAAGTCTCCAATCCAGCCCCTGGTATTCATTTAGTACTCCAGCTACCCTGTCTTCCTGTGCTTGTAAACAAATTAGAAAAAAGCTGGAGGGCACAGAGCAAACCTGTGGCCCCTGTTGGTACCTCTCTCCTCAGAGAGAGAGAGAGAAAAGCCTCTCCAAGGCTGTTTCCTTGGCATTTGTGTCTTCTGAGAGAGTTGTTTTGAGGCCTTTGCACCTGCCATGTTGCTGGGCTTATCCAAACAGGGAGAGCTCGGACCACAGCTGAAATAACAGCCTGGTGCAAGAGCTCGGGATTTTTGACGTCCTTCTTGTGTTTACAGCATCCTGCCCCTCCTCTCTCCCAACTGCAGAGCCAGGCAGGAATTCTCTTCATTATCTTCTGCCGTGCTTCTCATGCCATTTTTATTAAAAAAAGGCAGAGCAAAGGGGAGCATGTGTGAGAGGAGAGAAGAAGAAGAAAACAGTTGTATTTGTGCTGTCAATGGCAATGAAGGGAAAAGAATTGAAGTTGGGGAGCAGATCTTTTTGGATTGTCCTAAAGTGACCTCATCCCCCTGGCTTACTCTTTATCAGTTGCTTTTGGAGCACCTGAGGATAGCAAAACCTGTAAACACCATGGTGTAAGTGGATATTTGGGGTAATTCAGGACCTCTGGAATTGAAACTTTCAGAGGCTGTGAGCAGCATGTAGGGACAGACTGGACAGCTCCAGGCTGCATATGACAGGACAAGGGATGGTGTAGACCTTCAGCTCTTCTGTTTGTGGTTGTAATTCAGCCCACCCTGGCAGCTGATCTAAAGCATTGCAATGAGGGAAGATGTGGGGTTGATGCTGTTTGCTGCCAGCAGATTTCCTGTTTTGCTCAGCAAGGCTTCCTTGCTAGAGAAGAAGAGCAAAGGTGACAGTGTTAGAGGCAAACAGGGCAGAGCAGAGCTCGTTCTGGGCTGTAGAGAGATGGCAAGGAAATGTCATCTTTTGTCTCAAGTCTTTGGTGGCTGTTTAAGGTCAAAGACAGATGGGTCCTTCATGAGGACACTCCAGGTGTAGAATTTGCCTGTTTCAAAGGACACTGGCTGTGACAGCCGTAATTTAATTTGGGATGCTTAAGCCTGTATCATCTTGTCCTTAAATAAAAGGAGCACTGTATGCTTTCATTTCTGTCTGACCATTTGTCTTTTCATAGGGCAGAAGCTGGGCTCAGCCTTAAGGATATTTTCAATCCTGTTGGAAACAAGTCTTTGCTGTATAAGAAACCCTCCTGCTGTTGTTTGTAGTGGGAGAAACATATATGCCATGGTAGTAGGAAAAGAGGCTTGGGATGTTTGCTTTCCCTCGATGCTTTCACTGCATCTTGAGTGTGTCCTCAGATGCTGAAACCCTACAGTGTGCACAGAGCAGATGTGACTGGGGCAGTGTCAGCCCTTGCAGGTCTGCTGGAACTCAAAGGCATGAGTGTTTCTTCTGTAAATTCAATGATCCTTTAAACCCACCTTGGTCTGAGTAAAAAACAACTTCCCACAGGTATAACTTTTCCTGTTAAGTTTTCCAGGAACACCCAAACTGAGAGCAGAGGTCCCTCGCCTAGGGGAGAGAGAGAGCAAGATTAACTCAACTGCCCAGCCTCCCCAGGAAAAACAGGAAAAGAATTAGAGGGTTCTGTATCCCTGACCCTGGGATATAGATATCCATCACTTGCCACAACAGACAGGGAAGTTGCCCTCATGGTATTTCACACAGCATGTCCTAATTCCCCCTCTAAGCAGAGGGCTTGAGTCACTGCTTTTTAATAAGGCTGCCTCCCCCCAGGCGGAAGCTGCAGCGATCAATGTGGCTTACTCAGTTCTAGAAAAGGTCATTAAAAGACCATGGATATACATTTGAAGAGTGTTTGTTCACATCCTTGATGTTAAAGATGTTCTTCTCTCTCACTTTGTTAAGTAGCATCTTATGGAGCCGCTGTGTGCTGGGTCCTGCAGGGCAGTGGAAAGTGTCTCTTGTTTCTGTCAGTGTGCCACCAGCTCCCAGGGAAGGTGGGAGAGGAAATAAATGGTCAAAAATCACACTTTTATCACCACTTGGAGCACAGCTTGTCTTGCTGACATCTCCAGGTAGTCTGTACTATCGACCTTGGTATCCTATAACTATAGAGAGGGAATAAACTCTTCCCCTCCCTGTTCTTGCATTCCTTTCTCCTTCCCTCACTATGGGACTGGATTACTGCCTGGAGTATTGCACATATCATCCTTTTAGCATCTATATGTCTCCAAAATGTGGGCACTATGAAGGAATGCTCAAACTCTCAGTTGCTGCCAATGTGACACATTTAACAGTTCAGGAGGATACAAGCATCTCACGTTCCAGTTGTTGAATCGTGAAATGCCACATGCATCTCAGTCAGCTTTTTGTCACTCGTTGTGTCAGGCCAGGGTTAGTTGAAAGCATGATGGCTTCAGTTTTGAGTTTCTAAGGTGTTTTTTTTGATGTTCCAGTCCAGCCACATCTCCAGCTCTGCCTGTGTGATGCTGCAGAACCCTTCTGGAGCAGACATCCCATTTCTGAGCTCTTCTGGGCACAGCTGCTCTCTGGGTGCTGGATGTCACATCCTGGGGCTCCCCTGCTGTCCCCCAGTGCAGGGAACACTGTGAAGCTTCAGGTTGCTCAGAAAGGGATTTGGGATGAGGATGGGGAGGATTGGCCCCTCTGGACACCTGGTCCCAGGCCTGCCATTGCTCTACAGGGACCACGTGTCTCCAGGCATTTGTCTTCCCTTTCTTCGTATTTTAGCCTAAATCAAGGATATTGGAGTATCATGAGCATAAATAACTTAATAGCTCTTATTTTCTATCCAAGCTGCAGAGGAGTAAGAGGAACCAGACTGTGCAAATAATGTGTAAGGAGGCAGAGATTTCACCTTCTTCTTGGATAATAAATGGCTTTTTGTGTGTGTGTGTCACTAAATATGAAGGATCATTTGCCTGTCACAATGCAAAGCTCCAAGAGCTTTCCATCTTTGAGCAGGTTGGATATCTCCCCTCCCTGATGTGCACAGGTGACAGGGTTAGAGCACAGCCCAGTGCCACAAAGCCAGCAGCCAATGCACTCCATGTCCACAGCAGCCCCATATAAAGTTTTCCATTCTTAATCCATACAATTAAATAGGCCAGAATTCTCCCCACCAAATAACTTTCATTTCTAATTTTCTCTCTTATTCACCCAAGTACACATTCATCTCCAACCACCTCATAATTCATAACCACCACGTTCTGTCTCATGCTTGATTTGGTTCTAGGTTTTTCTCCATTATATTCTGCAAACTTCCAAACAAATATGAGCTTTTCCTGTTGTCCCTTTACTTACATGTGCACACAAATACTTTCCTCCAGTAAAACCCTTGTGCAAGGCACACTCCCTGCTCTTAGCCTGCCCCATCACCTGGAGGTGCTGGTGGAAATCACACCTAATATCAGAATCTGCAAACTTCTATTTTGCACTCAGGACCATGATCTCAGTGCATCAGAAAGCAGCATGACTTTATTTATTTTGTATCTGCCCCAGTTGTTCATTTGTTACCATTTTCAAAATATTGAATCTTTTTTTGTGGTTAGCAGATCCCCAGTGACAAAACCCACATTTCTGCAAGTGTACTTGTTAATCTTAAATATTGTACAAATAGTTTTGAGATGGTTATGAGACACAACTTGAGAAATAACTGCTCTTTGATAATCAAAGCTTGGCTTTGCTTTGATTTCATCAGTATATATGAGAAACCTCTCATCTTAGTAGATTTATCTGAGTGTGAAATCTAGAGGAAAACCCTCATTATTTTACTACAGTGTGTGTTTGGCCACTTTAGTTACTTCCTATAATTCTTTTTTTTTTTCTTTTTTCTTTTTTTTTCCCCAGAAAAACAGTTGCTTTAAACAAGTCCCAAGGGGCAGAAGTTTTAAACTTTTCACTTTGGTTGAATAAACAGTCTTCCCAATATCTGGGTAGACATCTCCCCAGCCTGTAGGTGAATTAACATACTGTTTGTGCTACATGAACTCTCAAATTTAGCTCATAGGAGCCACGGACTGTTGCTGACAGGAATCAGGTGTAGAAGGAATGAAAAAGCCAGTTCTGTTTTCCTTACACTGAGTCTCACTCCCATTCCACTGCCATGTGCAGTAACAGAGAGTCAGATCCCAGTGCTGTTGGCATGCAATTCATTCAATGCCAGTTATTTTACAGGCACAGTATCCATGAGAAACAGCTTTGTTGTAAATGATAATGTGGGATATTGGAGTTTAAGTCATGCTTGTTAATTTAATGAATGTTGTAAGGAGATACTTATTTCACGAACCTGAAGATTTCAGTAACTCACTGATATCCACTTGAATGGCTTTGCTGCTCTGTGTAGTAGATTTATCTGCTCGTAGTACACACCTCATTAGTAGATGCTTTTTGACCAAGTTCCTGTGACAAAAAGCCATGTATATTGCTGTCAGTAATTGGGGCAATGTGAGCACAGTGAGCAGAGGACTGGCGGGGTTAGGGAAGAGCTGTGTTGTCTTTCCTGCTCCTCAATTAACCTGATTGATGACTTTGAGCAAATCATTTTGCCTTGGCCACTCCATGCCTTTACAAATTGGCACAATGAGGACAACTGCAATGAGTTTCTTTGAGGAAGGTTTTGAGTCTCGATAGTGTAAAAGACATTGTGAAAGAGCTAAACATTTTTATTAGGCTTATATTATTCCCATATTGCATATGAAAGATATTATTCCTCATTTACAGATGCACAAGTTTTAGGTAATTATGGCTGCATAAATATGTAACAGTTTGCTAATTCTTTCTGTGAATATTTCAACGTTAATACCCTGATCCAGTGCTGTGGTGTGGATCCTATTTTTTGCTCTGGAAGAAATCAACTTTTTAACTCTTCTGTTTTAATGCCCATATGTGAAGTGGATAAGTTATTTGTCCATCACTGAAACATCCTCAGCTTACACTAATCATCACATCCCTCTGGCTCCAGGTGCAGCTGGATTGAGCTCAGGGCTGCTCAGGAAATAATGCGTATTTAGACTAATAATAATGAATAACAGGGTATTTAAAATTCCTTAAAATAACTGTGGCACAGACTTGCTGGTAGCGCTGTCCCTGACGTGGAGCAGAAGTGTCCAAGGCTGAGCACAGTGAGGCACAGGGCTGGTTCCTCAGGTGTTGAAGTCCTGCTGACTGTTGGTGATGCTCTCAGTGCTTCCCACTGCTCATGGTGAGGGTTGGTGTGGTTACCGTGCTGCAAAGAGACAAAAGGACAGTAACACACACACGGACCTTTTTGGGAAAAAGGCCACTTTATTGTACAGACTGTCTGTATTTAAAGTAAGTTACAATCACTAGGACAGCACAGGAGTTCATTGGACAATTGGGGAAAACATCTCTGACCACACATGTCTGGGTGCCTCACGAGAAAAATACCAGGTGTTACCTTATGTTATGAATTCCACTCTGCTTTTCCCCATGTTATCATCCTGGGAAATTTCCTCCCTAACTGAAGCTGTAGTCAGCTTGTCAGCCTGGGAATGGACTTGAGAGTCAAGAGAAATCCAGGCCTGAGAAGCATCTGCAAGCTGTAATTCCCTAGCTCTCTGAATGTGTGTGTCCACAGGTTGGCACTACCACAGTGCCAGTGCAATGCCATCTTTGCAGCAGGTGGAGATGCAAGCAGCAACTCACCAAAATGCATGGTTTTCATCAGGAAATGGTTTAGCTGTCAGGTGGTCAAGAGCTGCACCTATTTCAGAGTCGTGCATAAACCAAGCATAGACAAAGTAGTGCTGATTGTGCTCACAAAAAAAAAAAAAAAA